>VDFB02211736.1:23257-42020 GCA_007258455.2 Sequoia sempervirens
CTCTCCTAGGTGGCATGATCTTGCACAAACACACCAAGGTGTAATACAAGATATGCAACTTAAATCCTACACAAAAACTTAATGGTTCCAACATTAACTCCGTAGTTCCTGTTTAAACTCCTGCCTCGATACCACAAGTGTAAACCTTGTCCCACAAACTCCACTGATGATGCAATACTACGGAAACACAACTAATTTTTTTCCTTAAAGTTAAAACAAGATGAGTAAATTATCCTACTCTAACCACATACACCCTTTAGGCTACGCAACACATCTACATGCGAACATCATTACTTATAAAATTTAACCAACCATAGCATATGAATATTAAAATCAAGATACAACTTACAACAAAGCATTAAACCATTTCAAGATAAATCTAACACATAGAAATGTATTAAACATATTTCCATAGATACAACACCATTAAATCCAATAATGAATAGATCATAATATTTTTACAATTACGTCACAAAGGTTCACCTCAATACAAATGAGGTATTACAATTATACATATAGATCCACAGTTACAATGAAGAAGGAGAACAACTCCAGAGAACCACACAAGCTCCTCGAACAAGAAGATCTCGCCATCACGAACAGGAAGAGAAACTCAACAGTGTAAGATGCATGCCACCCAACCATCTGGTACCCGTAGGCCTAGCCCCTGTGCTAGGAGATAGTAATAGGAAACCAAGACAACCTATTACCTCTAGACATAGGAAATATACAAAAATACTCACATAATAGATAAACAAGAACTAGGGTCACATTGCTTCCAGAATCACTGAATCTATTATAAACACAATACAAATAAACTAACTATTGACATAGGAGGAGTGTCATCACAAAGGTTGCATTGGTTATCCAAAAGAGATCTTCTTAGGTCCTGGCCCCCCTCTAGGGTTATCTTAGTAACCTCTTACGATTTCGGCCCCACATGTACACCAGTCGGAATCGTTATCTTTCGAGAAGACAAGATAACGATCTTGCCATTCTAGGCCTTCCGACTCATCTCAAGTCTCTACAAGCCCTTGAGCCAATGAGCATGTAGTGTAGTGCCTCTCTGCATTTGGCCTTCACGACATTTGGGTAAGTCGTTCGGTTGATTTGTGTATCATGTTGAATTACATTAAATTCGATTTATTTGGTAACCTAAATTAAATTGGAAGTAAAGAATATAGCTCAATTTAATGATACAAACAAATGGTCTATGTGCCCAAGAGGTAATATGTGTTCCTATCTTTTTCTTGACCAAAACTAAGGCAAGGAAAAATACAAATAATGAATTAGATAAATCTAATTATCATTTATCATATCTAATTATCATCATAATGATCATGTTATCAATTTAGTCTTAGAGACCATTTGGTTTAAAACATTAGTATATAACTATTATTTCATGTAGAGATCAAGTTGGTATTTGAGACATTTATTTGATATGTTATTATATTTTTATTTTATTTTTATTTTTAATTAACAAAATGTTTATTCTTTAGTATTTTGTTTTAATATTTTTATAGATGTGTCATTATTGTTCTCTCCTTATTGATTTGATAAGTATTGAGATGATTCTCTTCTTAGTATCCTTAAATAATATAATTTATATATATTTATTTGTATCGGTTACAATTAAAGATAAATGGATTATGGGTAATTTAATGTCTATAGAGTTAATTATTTTAATGAAATTATTTTCAAGTTATAGCAAAATATAATTACCTTTGGCATGCATGCATGATAAAATAAGAAACATCAAAACCAATTTGGGTACCCTGTATAGGTTTTTGTGTCCTACTTTGCATGGGGGATATCTGGCAGTCATCACATTCCAAGAGGCTGTCTCCTTGTAGGATTCTTCCAAACTATCCATGTGCCTTGTCTGTGCATTTATTTTCTACATGCATATCATCCTGGTAGAGGTCTTATCCCAGGGGGTTTTCAATGCTTTGCAGGGGGGGAGAACAGGTGGACGGTGGGTAAACAAGCTTCCCTTTTAGTAGTTCAGCTATGGTTTATAACAAATGTACCGGTATTTAATGGTTCTTCACGGTAAAATTTGGGGGGGGTAGATTAGTCCAAGAGAAGAAGCAATGGGTTTCTTTGATATTTTTGTCATGGTTTTGTTTCTATCTAGTGATTCAGCACGGGAATGTAACTGAGGCTGGAATAGAATGGAATTCTATTGCTATCAACTATGACCGAATGGGGAACAGCCTTCCATCTCATGTTGAATCCATCTCACTTATGAAATCTTAGAAAATAAGCAAAGTTTGCAAAGTTAGGAGGGTTACCGAGTACAAATTTCTTTAGGGAATGTCCATGCTTTGTTTCAAAAGCTCCCATTTTAAGTTCAGGCAAGAAGGATGAGGCTGTGGAGTCAAGTTTTACACCTGCCAATAGCTTTTGCTTAAAAGCTTCTAAAGCCTTTAAATAAAGAAATATTGAGGGGTACCACACCCTTTTGGGAGAAGACAGAAGAATGGACAGAATAGAGCAGCTAGAGTTGGAGCTTACCATTCCTAAGCATAGGTAAAATGCTCTCCTCGATCTCTCCAAGAAACGTGAGCTGTTTCAAGATCTTGCTCCAAAGCTTTGGCATTCATTCGATACTGTTGCAGCTTTATTACAGGTTTGGTTTTAGGAGAATTTTACATTTTTATTTTTATCTCAACTGTAAGAAATGAAGCAGTTTTATTAAATTTGTAGTATGCTCAAGAATTTGTAAAAGATTTATTTAGATGTAAATTGAAATCAAAGCAATCCATGGTGCAGTCATCAACATTGCGTTAAATTTTTCTCTATCATTGTGGCATTCTTATAGCATCTTTATCCAAGTGTAAACTGTTGCACGTCACATCCATTTTGTGTCATTTTCCCAGTCTTTTATATTCTACCTTTGTTTTTACAGTACCATGGTTAAATCCATTTTGTGTGTATCCTGCCTGCTACGTTGGGTTTCAGCCAACTGCAAACAAATCTTCAATTGGGGAAGGCTTCTAACCGATGCTTCCTCCTAGAAATGCACCCAGTTAACAAGAGTCTAGTAAAAGAGAATGAAAATTACGGCCAAGATTCTATTAATGAGCACATTTAGGTTTTAACAAATACAACATCCTTTACCCTGCATAGTTAAGTAAATACCAGCATTAAATAAATGTCTTGAATCTGTAAAATACCCAACAGCCTTCATCTGTCAAACCATTTTGTGTTTGTCCTGCATCCAATGCATTGCGCGAGTTGAAATCTCTCTTGAGACATTCTGTCAAAGAGTTTGGGTGCCTTCTCTTTGTTGCCAATTCTTGCCTACATGTCCACCAAGGCAAATATAACAGCAAAATCTAATTATTATACATACACACACAGACAAATACAGTGGAATTCGGCCATACACCAGCCAGTCTCATTTGTCTGAAAGTTTCTAAAGTCTTTTCAACAAATCCATCGTGTACATATCTTGCAATCATTTCCCTCCATGAGATGATATCTCTTTGGGGTGTTCTATCAATCAGTCATGTGCCTTGTCTGTGATTCACATTCTGCATACATTTTTATGAAGGCAATTGCAACTGCAGCCTCTAACAAAATTCCTCGACCCTTTTTATGCTTTGACGGATGCTCATACCCTGTTTCATTGCTCCCCTGTTGGCGCAGCAGGGAGGATATTGGTTAAGGTTTTGTGAACGGGTTTTACACCTGCCAATTGCATTTGCTTGAAAGTTTCTAAAGCCTTTTCAACAAATCTGTTTTGTGCCTATTCTGCAATCATTGCATTCTTTGAGATCACATCTCTTTGAGACATTTTGTTAAAACAGTTCATGTGTCCTGCCCATGCTTACACATTCTTTTTGCATTCATGAACTCATTCTGTCGAACTTCTCCCACGCCAAGTCTGTGCTTCAGCATTTTGCATACATGTGAATGTAGGTTCTGCCTTTGGTCATATAGATCATTATATGGCATTGTGTGAAGCCTTGGCCTTTGCGTAATGAATACTTTATCTTGCTCTGGCTCCTCCCTTCGCTGCGTGGATATTTTTAATTGGTCACTACGGTCTCTTTTCCCAAGCCCTTACTTCTTTTGCAAAATCAAATGCGCCTTACATTCGATTGTATGCAGTTCTTTCTAGATCCAAGATATGCCTGAAAAAAAATTACATTCACTGATTTGTTTTGGCTGAATACGATCTTTTTTTAAACAATGACATATATAGCATAGATTATGTTTTAAATCCACTTCATTGCCTTTTCGTGCTGGGTAGTATTCGATCCTTGGTTTATTTTATTTAATGTTATAGCCTTACCATACTCCTTCGAATCTTCTTCTTAAACGAATAAGCCATGATAATTAAAACAAGGAAGTAG
Source organism: Sequoia sempervirens (assembly GCA_007258455.2). NCBI lineage: Eukaryota > Viridiplantae > Streptophyta > Pinopsida > Cupressales > Cupressaceae > Sequoia > Sequoia sempervirens. Next base: position 27,622 of record VDFB02211736.1, read on the forward strand.
GGGCCAGTTACTTTTTCCATTTAAAATATAAACTCCACTTAAAATTATTTTCCTTTCTTTTTTTGTGTGGGCCTTTATAGATTAATCTCACGTGGAAGGGAAGGGGGAACTAATTCCCTTAAAATTCAACTCCACTTCTAGGGAAATGAAAATACCTTAGTCTAAAAGTAAGGGATAAAATAAATATATTCATGTGATTTAGATTCCATCATAAAATAATTATTATGGGAGCCCCCACTATCTAATAAAGCTATTAAAATATTAATAAGGAAGTAAAGTTAGTAAAATTTAATATTTAATTAAAGTAGTTAAATTATTAAATTATTTCATCAATAAATTTTAGTAACATGTTATTTGTTATCTGATTAAGTTAATTGGGTTAGAATTCCAATTATTAAATTAGTTTTAATTATGTTTTATAAAGAAGGTATTTTGATTAGGGGGCAATAATTTGTTGCTAGATTCAAGTTGCGTTTTACAATTGGACATATAGAAGTTAATAATATAATTTAGAATTATGATTATCCACTATGATTGATTAAGTTAACAACTCTTATTTATTTAATTTTGTATAAATGACAACAATATGTTATTTGGTTAATCGTTATGCGAGTAGTTATTAGATTAATGATTAATATAGTTAATAATGAATTATTAAAATAGGCTACTTGATTTATTGTCTTAAGGTGAATAGTAGGAAAATTGGTTTTAGGATTGAGGAGGAATTGTGTTAAGAAGAGAGATAGAATGTTATTAGTAGAGAATTGTAAATAGATGATATATGTTAGGGCAAGCATCTTTTGACTTTAGATTGTAAGGTTCGACTTGTTTTCATGTTGGGATATTTGAGTGGTTTCAATTGTTAGATTTATTCGTATCAGTACATGAGTTGTGAAAGTTTTTCCATAGTTATGGTGCATTGGTGGATAAATAAGGAATTTTAGTAAATATGAAAATAATGTCACCATTGGATGTATTGTTTGTTGGTGCTTATTGGTTTTGTTTAAGTGGTTTATTAGTCATATTATTAGCTTGTTAGGGCATCATGTGTGGAGAAAATTGAGGTCTCCCTTGGATTTCCTATTGGCTAAATTTCTTGTGGTTGATTTTGTATTGAATTGATTATGTAAGATTTGCTTGAACTGAAAACCTTGTTGTTGATTGGGCATTGTTTCAATGTTTAGAAATTTATGTTGGGTTCTAATTGTTATGGTGGATCCTGATTTATATTTGATTATGATTATTGCCTTTTATGGAAGGAGCTCGTTTGTACCCAAAAAGGTTATTGAGAAGATTTTGATCTTTGCGATTAAATCTGTAATGAGTTGATTATGCTTTCCTTGGTTGAATTTGAAGATCTCTTTATGATCATGCCACTTTCATTCTACTCCTTTCGATTTATGATTATGAAACTTATATAGCCATTTTGTGGCCCCATGATGTGAATCTTCCCTTTTGTGTTAATTCTAATCGAGGAGACCTTTTACAATAACCTTCTTGTAGTCTCTCTTGAGATGGTTGAGAACCCAAGAGTTTGAATTACCCTTTTGTGGGAGTTTGTGGATTTTTGATATTTTAGGCTTCCAGAGGCAATGGAGAAAACTTGAGTTATATTGATTTTCCATGATTGGACCTTTGCGATTCATTGATCCCACTGGACATTGAGATTCCTTTGTGGGTGGTGACCTCCTTTTAATTTTTGTTTTAGTGATATGGAATTGGGTTTAGGATGGTTCTGCCCTCAAGATGTTGTGTTGATATGTACCCTTTGATTTTTTATGTGAGATGAGGTACACCACTTGTATGTTTTGGATTGGCAACTAAGGAGGAGTGGTTCTCTCATGGGGGCTGGTACACAAAGGGGTTGTTTGATAACCCATGGAAGAGTTTCTTAATCAAGTATAATGTACCACTCAACTAGTGGGTTTGGGTAGCTAAACATTAAACAAGACAATGATGTGCCTCACCCATACTGTTAGTGCTTTCCCAGGCTAAGGATGGGATGAGAAGACCTAGTTGGTAAGATCATTTCCTTGTCCTCATGAAAGGTAAGTGGTTCCACATGAGTCACCCTATAGAGTGACGCCTTGAAATAGGCAGTCAGGATAACCATAGATGGAGGCTACATCTTGTGATAGGTTGCCTAGAAAATCCATGTGTGCCATGAAGACACCTCCTATAGTACCCATTTATTTTCCCCTTGTTTAGTTGCCTCTGGGAGTGTTGATTGAATTATTGATGTTATTGAGGCAATTGGTTCTCGGTGTTTGTTGTTGAAGCCTCCAAGTTCTATCTTTTAGTGTTGCACACATGCCTCATGGCAACTTGATTGATGTTAATAAAAGGTTCCCTTGATATTTATTGTTGGTTGATATTGCAATTTTATTTGAAGGCTTGGATCATATTGTTGTTGGCACCTCTTATGGTTATTTATTGTTGAGCTATAATCTTGACATTTGGTTATGTTGGACTTTTCATTATTTTTCTTTGGCTAAGTGATGGCAATGTTGTGGTTCGTTATCTTATGTTGATGATATCCTTGTTGTGGAGTCTGATTTGCTATTGGTTCATTTGACTATTTTGGTTGAGGAATGGGGATCTTTCTTGTCAACTCCTAGCATGGGGGGTGGACTTTCGAGTCCACGTGGTCGGGTGGAACATGCTATGCACCCCATTGGGTCCCCAACCAAGGATTGTGATATGCAGATTGCATCACTTGTAGTGTCTCCAGAATTGTACCAAGTCCAAGCTAGACTTATTACTTTGTATTCACCTTTTTAGTTATCATTCTATCTTATTGTATTGCTCCCATTCTTGTTGGGGAACACTTCTATATTATTGTCACTCTTATACGATGTAACTTTTATTATCATTGCAATGAATGTAAGCTTTGTCCTTAATTTATGATCTTTCATGGATGCTTATCATGCTTGAAATGCATATTGATGCTTGGTACCATTATGAGTTTTCATTTCACAATGTACAATTCTTAATGGTGTTCTATCTGTGGAAATATGTATAATTACATCCATAGATGTGATAGATGGTTTTATGTATGTTATGATGTGGATGTTTGAATGTCGTCTAGTAATTCTAAATAATGGTTAAGTGGAATACTTGTAGTTAGTTAAACATCATCTTGGTATGGGTTTATGTTCGTAATGTTGTCACGTGTACCCTAGAGGACGTGGTTTATGATGTATATGTTTATCTACAAAGTATGTGTTGGTTGTTCATGTTCATCATATGTATTGTTCTATTTTCAAAAATAAAATAAAAATTATTGTACTTTTACCGTAAGTCTCTATAGTTGTCCTCAGTCCACGCATGTGGCATTGCTGCAGCTTAGGCTAAATATCTTGTTAAAATGTGGTGTTAATAGATTATTTAATTCACTCTGATTATACTAACTCCTACACGAAGTTGTCTTGGGACCACTTTTGTGTCTCGATCCTCGTTGAAAGCCACTCTAATGACAACACATAACTCAAACCACATGCCAAGGGTAGATGCTGCACCAAGAACAAAACAACAATAATAACCAAGACACCTCAAAAGGTAACACATCTCTACCTGGATACACATCAAAACCCAATATGTGCACTACCCAAGAAATCCCAAAAATTACCACAACCTTTCCACAATTACAACTTTGGAAGACTTAGATTCACCAATTTTCAACAACCCACACAAAAACTCCCGTGAAACAACTTTCTTTACTTTTCCCAAATATCTCTTCCAAGAATGAATTTCCAACAACTAGATAATAAATTTCTAACTCAGACTTATTTCAACAAAATATTTTTTCCCTCAACAACTCGGATATTTTCCATTCACATGCATTTAAAAATAATAATACAATTTACTAATTGCAACCAATTTAAATATTCTTATTTATTTAATTACCGTTTATTTTAATAATAAAATTTACTCAATAACATAACTAAATTAAATTCATTTATTTATTTATTCTAAAGCCTTCATAACAATAATTCAATTAATTAAATATTTAAATTAAATACACCTTTAATCTACCAAATTAAATTTGCACAAAAATAAAATACCCAGAACAACAATGATAAAACTAAGACCAAACTCAAACTGACAACACACTGTACTAGGGTAAATGTATGACTAGGTAGCCCATTACTATCTCTCAATATTATCATGGAGTAGTGACATGCCTGCACCTTTGAAACCAGGTGAAGCTAATGTCCTGAACCTGCAACCATGCAAACAAGCAAATGTCGCACATGTATACAAATAGTAATTCATACACACCGTGAAGAGAGAATCGCGGAAATCACAGGGCACTCACAAGCGAGTGATGTAATACCATTCTCTTCACCAATACAATGTCATATCAACTGATGAAATAATATATCCATTAAACTACGATAAGAAAATATAGCAATGTCCTCACAACTAAGCATTTATGCAAACATAAATCATATTAACATAATCATCATGTATATAATGTTTCATCACATCAATATAATCTATCATCGCTCCACTATCAGTGATAGAATAACCATAATCATAAACATAATCCAACAAAGTATCTGAGTTGTCAAGAAAACATAGTAAATCGGAGGGGTGTCACAATTGCACCCACACAAATGGTGTTTTCAGCCACCAGCTCTATGACATCTTGAGAATCCATCACATTCTAAATTTTGCTGAATCTTTCCCACCAAAACTTAGAATGTTGTTGAATCTTCCCACCACAAACCTTATGCATCTACATTAATAGAGGAAAAATGAGTTTTTCAATTTATTCCGGGCTTCCAATTTTTTGTTCCAATTTATTATATAATTATCATTTTATCAATCATTTTCAAGGTCACATCAAAATAAGAAAATAAAATGACTAATAAATGCTTAGTAGATGCCCTTTGTTATGTGCACATAGTTGTGAGGGTGGTGGGTATGAGATCGCTTTCTTTTCCTATGATGATGGCTATCATCACCATGCAGTTGTCTGACCTCTTGTTTTTCCTACCACTTCAACTTAGGCTTATTGTATTGAACCACATGAACTACCTTTATGAAGAAGGTATTCCAAATTCATTCAACACTCTATCAAAATCTACAACTACCACACCAATGAGCATTTGTGGAAGTCCCTCTCTCACTACAACATAACCCATGTGGATGTCTAGAGCAATTGTATAGCTTGAGACAAATCCATCAATTGCTCTAATATTTCATAATCATCATTCCGTTGAATTTTCTTTAGTGTTTGTCAATTGCCTAGAATAATAATTTGTTATTTTTAATTTTATAAATTATTAAACCAAAATAAAGGTGGATTAATATTTTAAAATACATTTATCTCTAAATTTAATATTTAAATCATTTAGATACCTGCCTTCTAAATTTTATATTTAAATCATTTAGTTACACTCAACATAAAGAGTGTCTATGTTGTGGTCAATATGTCCATTGTTTATAATAAATCTAGCCTCACTTGAAATAATTAGCATGTTGATCACATATTAACTCTTTAAAATCGTCTACTAACTATAAATAGGATAGTTGTAAATTTTCATAATGCATAAAAATAGATAAATATAATTGAATTAACTTTGGAGAAGTTGAGAGTAAAAATATGGGTTGATCAACTCCTAAATAGTTGATGTGGAAAATTAGTCCATCAAGTAAGTCTTGTTTGTTTTGCATCCCACATTAACATATACAAGCCCAAAATAAGTGAAAGTCTCATTCTTTATATTTGAATATAAAAAATACCAAAGAAAACCACTGATTATATAAAAAAGTCCTAACTACATCAATACACATACCACACCAAAATCTTCTCTATATCAAACTTTAATTATTCTATTTTAATAAATACTTGTATATTATTTTCTCAATGAACTAATTCCCCACCCCTCTTCTTTAATAAATCATGTTTGCTAATCCACATTATTTCTCACTTTACCTATTACAATTTTTTTATATTATAGTGTTTAACTTCTTCCTATCAAATTATTGGTTTATGCAACTAAATTATTGTATTCATTCAATAAAATAAATTAATAAGATTATTAATTTTACACAAGATTGTTTCACTTACACTTTGATTAATAATGTTTTCCTTAACAAAGTCACACAATCTCTAACATGATTTTAAATTAAGGATAAAAAGAGCATATATAAGGGTTTTTTTTCTTATTTTTTTTTTATTTTGATTTTTTTTAAACATCAGCATGCACTGCCTAAAGGGCAGCTCTAGTTATTTTATTAATGACATCCGTCAAAAATTCATCATCAATTGGGAATTATTATATGAATTATCATCATGATAGCTCATGGTAAATTCACTCACCCATTAAATTCACAGTCGAAAATTATTTCAATATTAATGTGACTATTATTTTCTTGTGGTGAATTTGTCATGATGGTGAATTTTCTTGTGGTGAATTGTTGACAGTGAATTTTATGTTGCCAGTGGTGAAGAACCTTTATTAATAATAAAAAAGTTACAAGATTTCATGTATTACAATCATTATCCCATCCCCAAGCTCAAAGGCCTACTCAAACAAAGGGGTGGATAAAAGGATGCCATTAAAGCATAAAAACACATCGAAGTGACTAATGACTCTATTCTCAATTCTTTTATGGATTTATTTTCATCCAGGCCTTCCTTAACCACCTCGGATCTTGCAAAGAGTGCATGCAATGAAAATACCCGCTAAGGAACCAAGAGAGGAGGGAAGATAATCATGTCTAGCCTTATACTGCACTCATTTCAAACCACAAGAGACAAAAGTGGAGAGCCTATGAAGCACTATATGTAAGATATCCAAATGTATGGTGACGCTAATCCCTAGCAAACAATGGTGATTAATCCATGAGCCCTGCTCGGATGTGAAGCCCACCACCACATGACCATTCGTGATTCTCCCAAATATGTATAAATATATGTGTGCAATCATGTTCTAGATATTATATAGCGCTAATACAAGTTTCCCCGCTTCTTGTTGATGTAGCCAATTTTGGTGAACCAAGCATAAAATATTGTGTTCTTTGTATTTTCTTCTTTTTATGTTTTCTTTGGTTGTTTAAAATTTACAATTGGTATAAGAGTCGTGGTTAGGTTGAGCAGAGATGGAAGAAGATGATGAGGTTTAGTTTGTCATTGAAGAATTTCTTAGCAATTTAGTTTCAACAAAGAGTGATGTTTTGTATGTGAAAGTTGTGAAGAAACGCCATGTACACTAGTGGGATGGCTGGAAAAAGAAGAGAATTAAACCTGGTGAAGATGAGGATGCTGGGTTAATTTATTTTCCCATGCTTGATGTCGTTGTGGCATGTATTGGCCAAAATTTTACAGAGGTCACCCATGACAAAAAGAGATGGCCTCATAGAACAGGTTTCAAACTTATTGCCCTCGTGCAATTGTCTTAGGGGCCAATTGGTTTGGACAAGATGGTGGTTGATGCTAGCGGTTTTGTGAAAGTCGTGCAGTCTCTTCCTGAGCATAGAGATTTTGAGGATTTCATATGATTGAGGAATGGTGTTGATTTGTCTAGCGATAGTGGCATGGAGGAACAATGGAGGCAACCGATGCCTCATGGGAGTGGTCAAGAATCTGGGCCAAATTATGTCAGAGCCGTTGGGTTTCTCCTTGTCTCAGGTCAAAGATTTCCATGTGGAGGTTAGGACAATATGGGGAAAGCACCTAATAAAAAGACCAAAGACAAATATCAAGACAATTTGGAAGCAAAGAACGCAAGCAAAAAGTTTGATGGCGTGGCTCTAGAAAATGTCAAGGTTGAGCAGCTATACTCCTCCTCTTTTGCAGATGATAGCTTGTATGATGAATTCGGTAACTACATAGGTCCACAGATCAAGTCCAACGAAGAGTCTAATGGAGAAGAAGATGAGTGAATGTAGAAGAACATCTCGAGTACCTTCCTAGAGGTCACTATGAAAGACAAGGACATTGTGCAAGAATACTTCATGGGGCACGTTGTCTTTGACCTAAACGAGGTTCCCACCCGAGTGTCGCCAGACAGCCCCTAGCACCATAGTGGTACAGGCTGGAGGACCGCAAGGGGGAGAAGGTGAAGGGTGAGATATTGCTCATTGTCTAGATGAGAACTCAAACTGACGAAGCCTTTCCAGAGGCTTGGCTCTTGGACGCCTCCTGGGGAAATGGTGTATCACAATCTTCTAATACTCTCTATGCAATGCCTCTAAATGGGTCTTTTTTTATTCCTAATGCAGGAAATCTTGTATCTATTCCGCCTTCCTAATATTGGTTTTGAGCCACTAATACAATATCGTGGTCTCACATGCTCCAATTGGAGGTAGTGTGCAAGAACAAGGAAATTTTGACATACCACAAAGAGTAGAGGAAAGAAAAGGTGACAAAGTTATGTAAGTAACATACTTTCCATCAAGGATGCCCTTCTTAAATCTTTTAAGGTGCATGAGAAAGAATCCATCAAAGGAAGTGCTACAAACTCATGATCCCAAGATTCCCCAAATTTCCATGGAAAACTGAAGAGCCACCTGAAGGTATTACATAGCCTCCTCATTCTACACTTCATGCATCCTTGTCTTTTGGTGTTGACCATCTATGGGCTCCAATAGTCCATCTGCAACCTTCAAGACATGCTATGTTGCCTCCTTTAAATGCTATGTAGCTTTTAGTAGTTCATGCATAACCTTCTTTGGGAGATTATAGGGTGGTAGTTGGGGTGATGATAGCTCATTCGGATAGGTTAGTTGTCACTCTGTTCAGGTTTGGAGAGGCTAGGTGGAGTATAGACGACATTGTGTTCAATGTCCCAGGTCTTTCCATCAATGACTTCAATTTTAAGTAGGCTATTCTTGTGTTCGATGATATGATAAGGGAAGCATAGTTTGATGCAGAGTTGGGCGGTAGTTGTAGGAAATATAGCAGCGGCTTTGATTAGTTTAAATCCCACATGAAAGAAAGTGAACTAAATGAATTTGATCCCAAGTTTTCTGGAGTTGATTGGCCTCAATTGGAAAACCTATGAAGTGCTAATGATTTTGTAACTGGTGGGACTGGAGGAGTTGCTAGTGTGTCTTGGCCCATATTCAGATGGGCAGGTGGCAGAGATGATAAATATTTTACCATGGTTGTGTTAAGCATTGTTCAATGTGATGTGCTTTGGAGATCACTCATCTAAAGTGTCTATGAACAGTATTTGGTGAAGTTAAAAACTTCCAACCTAGTTGCGATGTCAAGACAAGATGGAAATGCAGGGGATGACATAAAGGTATGGTCAGACTGATTGGAATTCATGAGGGCGATTGTTGGGATGTGAAGCCCAATGGTCACATGACCATTCATATTCTCCCATCTATGTATAAATATATGTGTGCACATCATGTACTAGATATTATACAGTAGTTAATACAAGTTTCCTTGCTTTCCCATGGATGTAGCCAGTTTTGGTGAACCACGTAATTATTGTGTTCTTTGTATTTTCTTCTTTTTATGTTTTCTCTGCTTTGTTTAAAAATTCTAGAGCTCCACCTAGAGACATGTGTGTTGCGTTGAAGGAGGATTGATTCCAACAGCGCTCCCACATGGGCCAAGTAAGGTAGAAGATGATCCTTCATGTGTTATGCTTAAGCAGTAGAAAACCAAAAGATCCAGTGAACCATATCCCATCACACCTCTTTAGGCACATTTTTCGAGAATGTGGAAAATCCATATCCTGTAGTAGAATCCTACTAAGATCAGACCACACTGTAACATCCTTTGAAATTATCTCTTGTACTAGTTTGTCAATGGCAGCATTCGCCAAACAATCCACACATTTATTCACCAACACATGTTGAATTGAGAAAAATTCAGCTTCGAAGCCATACAAATAGAATCAACCTTATTTTACAAATTTCCACAAGTTGGATATTTTTGAATTTAATGATGCTATACATTTGAGAATCACCCCAATTTCCAACTTAGACTGCTGAAATGCAGTTATTTCATATCGCATCAAGGGTGGCTAATCTAGCTCATGAGTTCAGACCTCACCAAGCAACTTGAAATTCTCACACCATGTTCCTTGAATTTTTATGATGTAGCCAAGTCTTGACTTTCCTGGATTGCCATAGGAGGCAATTCATCATTATTCAATTTAACCTAAATCCATCACTAGGCTAGGACCACGGCTTCCCTTTCTCTTGCTTGAGCATTCAACCCTCGGTATTACCTGTAGTATTTAGAATTTTGAGGGTAGTCCAAACTTTCATTAGTCCTTCATCCCAATTGGTAAAGACTAAGCTTAATCTCTTATACGCATGTGCATTAAGGAGTTATGTGATCCCCACTTCTATAGATGAGATTAACTGGGACAAACTTCTTTCTACCCCATAGAAGATGCACCTATTGCACTCCTTCCAAATTTTCCATGTTATAATTGAAGGGGATACTAACCATATGTCATGCTAAAAGGAGGATTGTCTAAGCCTTGTCCAATAGTAGAGATGAGACAAAAAATTAGCTTGTCGAGCACAATTCCAATAAAGTTTTTTGTTTAACCAATCCCAACATCGTGAGGCAATAGTTAAGAAGAAGATGATCCACACTTTCTTCATTCAATTTACACATTGGACATCTGTTTGGACCAACAATTCTGACTAGGTGTAATCTATCAGATCAATTAGTATCCTTTTGTGCATATTTGTCTAGGAGAACACACTAGCCTTCAAGAGGACTGTCGAGTCCCAACAGTTTTTACAAAGGATTTTTTGACTCCTCCTAGAATTGTGATTTGCAGCTTAGCTTAGTCAATACTCAGCCGCACTTTGCACCACACCAAATAATTTCATCGAAGCTTCCCCTGACAACAATATTCCTTTTACTTAGCTCTTCCACCAGATCGACCTTAAGTTGGGTATCAATTTGCAACTCATGTCAATTAACTGCCACCTACAATCCATCACCCCATTGCAAGGTAGCTTCACCATATTAGCCACACAAAGTTTACCAAGGTCAATCGCGATTTGGTATGGGTAGCCATGGTAGGAGGGTCCTCAAAGACAACAGTCTAGATTGTGCAACAAGAGTCATACAACAGAAGCCACATGGGATATGGAGGAAAATGTAGATTCAAACATTCATATTATCAAAAAAAATAATTACAATCAATCAACAACATCCAGGTTTATAGAGTTGACTCACTGGCCTAATACAACATGCTCGAAATACAGTATTCCTATATGCTACTTAATGGGAGTTGACGTCTTACATATCAAATCCAATATTCATCTACCTACTATCATCCCCCTTAATGCTCTATTATAATGATTTATATCTCATCTAGAGATATAGAATCCTTCGCGTCAACCAAAGATCATTACAATCCCCGATGAAGGAAATGTAATGTGTGCGTGAAATAGGTCAGCCTTAAATTTGAATTTCTCCTCGGCAAGTGCATAGGATGAAGTGTAGACCTAAATTAAGGTTGGGGACACTCCACGGAAAAACTAGGAACATGCCACAAGGATCTGCAAGTTATGGGAAGGATCCATAAGAGACAAAACTAGCCATTAGGCTTGAAACTACTTTAGTGCTCTGTTCACACAGCTACCACTTAATGCAGAAGATAGCAATCAAAAAAAAGATCAATCGTGCGAAATATTGGAATAAGGTAAAATGAACATTTCCATGATGAAAACATAGAACTGTAGGGTCTGGTGAGAAAATATGATGAAATGTTGAATCTGCTAACTTGAACTGAACAAGAACTAAACAAGAACAAAACTTAAATGAAATTTTTGGTTAATGCAACATTACCAAAGGAGCCAAGGATGCTCCTACATCAAACACTGCGGGGTTATTTGAAAGTGGAGTCCCTCGCTTTCATTAGAGGCCTAAGGAAATACGATATGATAGACCTTAACTGGGAAATCCAAGAATCATCCACTAATTAAATGCTTTCCACTTCACCAAATATTCTTTGTATTGTCTTCCACACATTTTCCTCCCATCTCTAATATCCAAAATCTCTTCTATCTCATCTAATTGTTGTTTAGGAAATTATTTCTATAGTTTCTCTTTACTATCTTCACTGAATTTTTCTTCATGGTACTAGTGTAGATCTGCAATGTTGAATATAAGTGATATACCCATGCCATTCGGTAATTCTACTTCATATGCATTTCCTGAATAAAATTTCTTCAAAATATTACAGGGTCCAAACTTCCTCATCTTGAGCTTATTGTATGTGCCAACTGGAAATATTTTCTTCCTCAAATACACCATTACTTCATCTCCCACTTTGAACTCCTTATGTCTCCTCTTTTCATCTGCTTGCTCCTTATACTTCTGGTTCATATGTTCCAATTGTTTCTTTCCTTGAGTATACACTTTCTTCATATGTTCTACAAATTCCTTTGCTTCTGCACTACTTTTATCTTCCTTACCAATGTCTCACAACTCTAATATACCTCTAGGATGAAATCTAGTAACAATCTCAAAAGGTGTCTTTCCAGTACTCTTTTTTATTGAATTATTGTAAGAAAACTCTACTTGTGCAAGAATTAAATCCCAACTTTCAATCTTCTCCCCAACCAATCATCTCAGTAAATTCCCCAAACTCCTATTTACTACCTCTATCTGTCCATCATTTTATGGGTGAAAAGTAAAACTAAACTTTACATCTATCTTTAACTTCTTCCAAAGTGTCCTCCAAAAGTAGCCAACAAAATTTGTATCTCTGTCTAAAACAATACTCCTAGGTAATCCATGCAATCTAACCACTTCCTTGAAAAACAAGTCTACTACATGTATTGCATCTGTTGTCTTCTTACAAGGTATGAAATGTTCATTTTAGAAAATCTATCCACCACCACAAATATAGAATCATTACCTCTTCGTGTCTTCAGCAAACCAAGTATAAATTCCATGTTGATATCCTCCCTAGGTGTAATGCCCGCCATGCAACCCCAAAGGAAACTAACATACAAGCATTTAAGGCACAATTTTTTTTTTTAAAAAGAAATAATATGCAACAACATACATCACATGAAATGAACAATATAAGTACAACATATAACAATGTTCCTTGGGGCCACATAGTTGCATCACTTTTCATAACTCTATCTTACATTACATGAGGGATAGACATACACCAAATCAAATGACCTGAACATGGATCATACATTAACAATACGAAGATACATTGCTTCAAGGTTAACATTAATACAATATTGTTCCCCAACATCTATGGGAAGAGTATAATAACATGGAAAGATAAATCTGAAATTGAAGGAATACAAAGCTATAAGCTGGATCGAACTCTGACATAACTTAGAATTCACTGCAACAGGTACATCTTTGTGCATCTCGACCTTCAGATGGGGACCCAATGGGGTGCGTAGCACGTTCCACCCGACCACCCCCATTCTTGGAGTAAACAAGAAAGATCCTCACCCAAGAAGTCAAAAGAACCAAAGATAAACAAGACTCCACAAAAGAGATAACAAATCACAAGATATTAACCCATAACATTGCCAACACATAACCACAACAAGAGTAATAAAATGTCCAACAAGAATCAATCGCCAATATTATAGATCAACACTAAACAACTATAAGAGGTGCCGAAACAATAGAATCCAAAACTCTCCAAATGAGATTGCAAAATCATCCAACAATAAATATCCAAGGGCACCTTTCATCCACATCAACAAACATCAACAATACTAAACAAATCCAGAGGCAACAAGAACATGAGAGACAAAGGGCATAGTGGGAGAGTGTCATCACATGGCCTTATATGAATTCGCCAGACTACCTATCACAAGGTGCCGCCTCCATCTATTCATGGATTATCCAGACAACCTAGCTCAAGGAGCCGCCTCCATCTATGGTTATCCAGACATCCTATTTCAAGGTGCCGCCCCATAGGGTTACTCATGCGGAGCCACTTACCTTTCATAGAGACAAGGTAGTGACCTTACCAACCAGGTCTTCCCACCTGTCCTTAGCCTTTGAAAGTGCTAACGGCAGGGGTGAGGTGCATGTTTTTATCTTGTTGTGTGTTAACTAACCCAACCCACTAGATACATTAATTAGGTTATCACTTATTTAAGGAAACTATTTCAAGGGTGACCACTTGTACACTGGCCCCAAGAAGAGCCACTCTCCCCTACGATTACTCTAAAATCAAAGAAACCAACAGGTGTACCTCAATCCTCAAGACATAAAGGCATTCTCAAAACATACACATGATGCATGACCATCTCGTGGCTATCCAAGCATCAAAATCCATAAACTAGGAGGTACCACCCGCACAAAAATCCATGAGGTATAAAGATAGACAAGAAGGTGCAACTACAAACATGCACACACACACCATTTTCCTTAGCCTCTGGAGGTACATAAACATCTACCCAAGAACCAA
>VDFB02211738.1:0-15330 GCA_007258455.2 Sequoia sempervirens
TTTGTTGTGTTGGAATCATGATTTTTCTCTCGTTCTCATCAAATGTGTATCACCATTTGGTATGGTACTTGGAAATACCCTATGATATGACTTACCTTACTCAATGTGGTTAGACTACTACCATGATTCCACCTCCGTAAAGAAAGTGGAATCAAGGGGGGGCCTACATCCCTCGAATTTTATTTCCATGAGAAGTTAGATAAGAATATTTTTTTGACAACTAATGAATTTTTATTGCAGGATGTGGTTCCTAACATTTTGGTTTTGTAGATAACTATAGTGGGGGCTTCATTCTCCTGTATTATGAATAAATCCATATGAGTATCCTTTTATGAACTAAAGTGTATTGTATAGAGTCCTTTAGGTTGCATATGCACATAGAGTCATATGGGCGCTAAAGTGGGGGCTAAATGTGGCAACAAACATTGTACTCCCTTCTCAGAGATAGTACAATTTCTTGCCTAATTTGGACCTATTTTGATACCCTTGCATTAAGTACCCTTTAAATCATCATTAATAGGCCCCTAAGATCCATTATTTTGGATCTTCAGGTCAAAAATTCTAAAAACCCACCCTAAAAATCTAGTGTGGGACACATTTTCCACCTTGGGTGAGTGATTCCCCCTAGGTGGGACCCATTCACCGCCTTGGGTGAATGAGTCCCCCTAGGTGGAACAAATTCACCACCTTAGGTGAATGAGTCCCATTTGGGGCTTTTTTGGGTTTTGAGCGGGAAAATCACCTTTTTAATTCAAATTTTTGGCTGATGTTGTACAATGAGATTTAAATAATGGTAAATTGGGTGTTAATTTCCTATATAGGCAAGTTTCTGAGTGTTTTTTCATCCTACATGTATTTGCAAGAGCAATTTCAAAGACAATCATCAAGATTCTTCAAGCATTCTTTCACAAGGCATTCAGAGTTTCAAAAGAAATAAAGGAAGTTGAGACTTGGAACAACATTAAGAATTGTTTTTTTTAGAGGTCTTCAAGATCTAACATTTTCAAAAGGTTTGATGTTTTCATCTATAAAATTGAATCATAATGATTCTAGAGTTGGGGACATGCAACTAGCCATGAAGCCAAACCAATGGCATGTTTCCTAAGTGATTAGAGACCTCTCAAAGTGTGACATCCATTGTCATATTCTATTCATGCATCTCATTCTTGCACATTATAATAGGGTTGCATTGCATTTTAGACTTCCTAATCTTACTCAAACTTAAGGTTAGGGTTTACATTCCTTTTTAAATGCACATTTGATAATTTCTATCAAGGTTTAATTACCAAACTAGGGGCTTAATCAAGGAAAACCCACCATAAGCAAATCAATTCTATGTTCTATTTTGCAGGTCTTCACAAATTTAGATCCAAAAATTAATTTGGAAGGGAAGAGTGGATATTGGAGCATAGATCTAATTCCTAGAAAAGAAGAATGGAACTAATTCACTAGAAGTGGTGAATAAGTCTCACTACAAGTGTTTTTCAAGATTTTTGTAGACTCAGATACCCCTTTTCTTGAAACATGTTCCTATATAGAAACCATGATCTATGACTGATTCGCTTAGATTGGCGAATGAGTCCCAATAGGTCAAAAATTCTAATTTTTCAACACTTGTACCAAAATTCATTCAAGTTTGTTTTAAATTCTAAGGTGCACACATTCCATCCTACAACTTGTTATTCTATTTTTCATACATTTCTAGGTCATTTTACAAGTCATTCCATCATATTAGGCTTTATTATTACATCTTGCATTCCATTTTTCTTTCCAAGTTCTTACTTGGTGCTTAACCCTTATTAGTTTTCAATCAATCCCTAGGAAAACCCTATTGCAAGATCTCTCACTCCTTTGCATTAAGATCTCTAGGCTTATCCATGAATGAGATAATTGGAAAGTGGGTCTACTCTATGTCCTATACCATATGATAGCATCTCTCCTATCCCATTTTTAGTTTTTTCACCTCCATTCTTAAGGAATACAATTTCTTCCTCAAGAAAATATTGTTCATTACATATTTGACCTGAACATATCAACAAGCTTCTTCCATAGTTTATGTGCAAAGGTACCTTCATGGACATTGATTAAAATAGAGTATGCCAAACACAATCTAATTAGAACCTTGGATTTATAGTCCATAACATCATATTGAGCAACTTGAGTAAGATATGTAGGCCTTGAAACATTCTCATCAACAACATCCCATAGATCTCAATCTATCAACAAATCTACCATCTTCAACTTCCACATTTCAAAATTATTTCTAGAAAATTTATCCACCTCTATTCTCAATGGTGAACTTTCCATTTGGAAATTACTTCAACAAGATCACAAAGTATATTTTGCGCAAGCTCCCACTCAAATATGGATTAGTTTAAGAAACCCAACAACCCACAACTAAAACCAAAGGTGATCAGGCTCTGATACCACTTGTAAGGAAGTTAAGGTAGTAAAATAACTTCCTACACTAGTCTTAAGAGGAAAATAATGCAAAACTTTATTTATCTTTAACAGTTATAGAAACTTGAACATAAATAAACACAGATATCATGCATACCACAACATAGTGATTTATGTAGGAAAAATCTTTTCTAGAGAAAAAACCCACACTCCAAAAGTCGCCTAATATATTATTCAGAAATAACAAACATTACAATATACTTGTAGAGCAAGATTTTCTCAAGAGTATCACCAACCAGAAATCTAGAGGCAACATGGCAACTATCAAACTCTTAGCATACATCACAATACACAACCATAATACAACACCCTCATAAAAAGGGTTGCTTTATAGGTAAGTTCAAGCTAATAAAATATCAACTATCAAATTTAAGACATAATGATGAATGGACCAGATTTATAATAATAAAATAAAAAACAAAATTTAGGTTTCAAGGGTGCTACCCCTAATCCCCCATCAAGGTGTGCTATCCCCATGCCCCCCCATTGTTGTCAGATGAGTAGTACCTTATGTATCAACAATAACTTATGTAATTGTAAGGTTGGGACACATTTTCCCAACATAGGCTAGGAGACTAATTGAAATCCTACTCAAGATAATTAATCATACATTAAATAGCTTCATTAAAGGTAGATACATATTGGAAAACTTGATTACAAGAAGTGAGTGGAAAATACTAATCAGGAAAAACATACAAGAAGTAATGCCAAAGAAGGCTAACACCTAGAAACACTTACACCTACAACATATTATGTTTGGTAATTTCAATACTAAACCTGTTGGTTCTATAGGTTTTTCTAGCATTTGTAAGGCCTGGGAGTCATGTAAGCACTTAATTATTGGTGGTCAGGCAATTTGTAGCACAAAAAATAGCTTATGGGGGTTCATATCTATATTGTGGAACCTGTGTAATAATAACAAGCCCTTAGCATTAATGCAAGGTTGCTCTGCTTAAAAATAGTGTGACAATGGAATTTTTTGCTTTAATGATATTTTTAGTAATGAAAATCTAAAGATCCATGGAAAAATATATGAAGAATTTGATACAATTGATGTAAATAAGAGAACATACTTTATTTTGAAAAGGACTGAGCTTTGTGCATTTTTTTATGAAGGAATGAGGAAAATAATTATGATTAATTAAAATGGAATGATGGTACCCTGTTATTAGATGTCAAGTATGTTGGTTTGTACTTGTTAGCATATTACATTGTATGATAGTTTTATGTAGTTCGTTGTTCAACCATTTCAAACTACTTTGATGTTAACCATTTCTCAACCCTATTTCTCAACCACTTCAACCTCCTTTAAATGTATCAAAACTGCTCAAAAATTTTCAGATCCAGGACCCATAGCTCTACTTCTCTCATTGTTTGTGACTATGTTTTCTTTCCTATTTTTACTTCAATGTGTGTACTCTATACCACCTCCCAAGTTTGGCCCATGGACACACACAAAATGTTGGGATGGAAAATTAGGATACATTTTGGGAAAGAGAGTTAATTTATGATGAGATTTGAACTTCTTTTGAGGGGCTTGGTCTTTGGCTATATCAAGGGTTTTTGTATTATAAATAATACCATTAGAAGTGTCATTCAAATTATAGTAATTGGGCCTATCCTTTCTACATATGATGAGGCTTCCAAAGGATAAAGTGTAATAGGGTCATACACTGGAGGTTGGTGGCACCAGAGGATAGAGGACATTCCATAATCTCAAGTCAGCTTCTCACTTTGAGATGATCCTTTACATGAGAAGCATTTTTGGCTTTAATTTATTGCTTTTTCTTCTTGTTGTTGACAAATTTGAAGAATATATATATTGTGAAGTTTGATTTTTTGCAACAAGTAAGGTGTTTGGTGAAGATCTCAATATGGATTTTTTCCCAAAGAGTTCACGAGACTGTAACCAATGACTATACCTTTATGAGGGTGGAGGAGAAAACTTGGAGGATAGTTGTGCAATAATTACAATAAAGACCAATGATTATAACTTTACGAGGGTTGAGGAGACAATCTGATTCGATAGTTCATGGGAGGACGAACTCAAGAGTTCATCTTGTATCTACACATTTATGAGGGTTACGAGACAACTTGGAGGAGTTCCACTTGATTTAGGATTTTTTTCTTCAAAAGAATTTTTTTTTCAAGAATGTATATCTTTTTTGTCACCAACAAATTTTTTTATGTAAACCTTAAGGGGGGGTCCCTTAAAAGGTGAATAAGAGCTTTTAGGGGCTACATTTGTAGGAATAATGTAATAAGGGGAGAATTTTAGCATATTAAATTGTATGGAAGTTTTATGTAGTTCATTATTCAACCATTTCAAGATGCTTCAATCTTAACCATTTCTCAACCACATTTCTCAACCACTTCAACCTCATTTAAATTTATCTCATGATCATCAATGAAAGATACTCGATCTTTCATATTTTCTAATAGTACGTAAATGTTTACTCATACCCAAGAGATACTAGAACATGTCAATCAATCTTGGAATATTAAATTGGGGAAAAAAGAGTGGTACATTATCATTAATGTGTGCTGGTCTAAAAAATTTGAACCTAAAAAATGTTGTTTCAAGTGATTTTTGATGTTAAAAATGTTGTTCATTAGTTCTAGCCATCTTGTTTTGTATGGTGTGTAACTTTGTAGAGGATATGAAATATTTTTTTTTTCAAATGTCGTTTTCCATCTTCTATTTGGTCAAAAATATTGTGTAATATTAAGGGGTGGGATTATAGGTATAATATCACTTGGTTTGAAATCAAGTCTAGTTATGTAAAAGGTCTTAATGGTGAGTCAAATTCATTTTGGTTTGTTTTAACTACTCATTTTTATGGTTTTAATGGAAATAATAGAAATGAACACTTAAACCAAGGCAAAGAAATGACCCTTACTATGTCTAATTGTAGACTCACATACCTATTGGTTGTTAAATAGGTAACACTAACAATGAAAATTCCCTCAAACAAGCTCCTCAAGATTTTGGAGAATGGTGTAGCATCAGTGTTCAAAGGAGATCTATAAGATGCAACTTACTAGCCTCAAGACCCCATGTAGATTGATCTCAAGACTCAAGATAAAGAATAAATTGACTTCCAAAACAAGTTTACTAAAAACTTCATTAGTATAAGATTTAAAAGTATGTAGTGAAGAGACCTAGAAATTACATGCGGTACGGTAAGCTCTAGTTCAAAGCATATCTCACCACCATTGGGAGCTATATCGAGGCACTAGGTTCATATACTAGGCACTCTAGTTTCATATGAGTCCATTATGTTGTCGTAGTGAATTTCTTAAGTGATCACGATGATCATGTTGTATTGTGGAAAGGATGTAAAGATTTGAACCACATAGTTGTTGGAAAGTAAGTGTACATGTGGAATTATGTATGTAATTATACTTCCCTTGTAAATGTGAGAAACTAGTAACTGTGCATCAGTTGAGTGTTGCGAATACCCTGTACTTGCTTTGTGGTCCCATAACCCATAGGTCTTAGGATGGAGATATGGTGTACCCATCCATTCTGAATATGTTGTATTTGGTGTGGGATTAACCAGACCATTATGTGTGTTTGTATGTTTGTTACCTGATTGAGGGCCAACCCACATGTGGTTGAAAATCTATACATATAAGAGTAGCCAAAAGCTAGTTTCATGGATTCTTTTCTTTTGGTTCTCTAGTCCCTCAATCTATGAATGGGTAGTAGCAGCCACAAAGTTCCTTGGGCGGAGTGTGTAGTGTATGCATATTGCGATGTAGAGTAGTCTTAGCTCAACCGATCAGAAGCGATACTCACTACTTCCCCTTATGATGGATCAAGGTACTTGATCCATATATGTGAGCATAATCCCCACAGTTTTGAGTATAACAACATTGGTTTGTTAGTATTTGTCTGGCCGTCCATAGGGACGGCATTGGGTTTGACGGTGAGTGAACCTCATCCGTATGAGAGGTGAAGCTTGAGTAGCCCCCATATTGATATACTCATATATGCATTATGTATACCATATCTGCACATTTTTCGACATGATGCAATGGATACGATGCCACACCCCTCTGATGTTCTGACATAGTGCTGGTGATGATGCCATGTTGCTGATGGTAGCGGTGGGCTCACCGAGGAACCGCGATACCCGTGCATAAGACACTTGAAGGCTCTATGGTGTGTTATGATGGGGGCTCACACACTTGTGAGGGATACTCATGTTTGCTTTACGGCGGTGTTTGGGTGGGTTAGCATATGGATATGTCGCGCCATGTATACCTACGGCGGCGGTACCAGCGTGTACTATCACGGTATGCATTATGTGGGGTGTGTCTGGCGTGCTACCGTAGTACGGATACACCACCATGCGGCATCGTCAATGCGTGCCTTCTCGGTGATATGACCATGTCGCATGACGACGTGAGGCAGGGTGTAGCCGAGGAGCACACTCTAGGTCATGTGGATGGCATGCTCACTCTGCACCACATGAGGGCTATTGTTATAGCCGGACGATGTTCCCTCCTTCCTCGTTTGGTGGCTAGTATCTAGTCACACAGTGTTGTATTGTGCAATTTTGAACATTGAGGACTTCCTTTATGATTGTTGATGATTTTCAATTGACCTTGAAGGCTGACATTTTGTTTATGTTTGATTGTAATGGTTTAGCCACACTTTGTGACTTATTCTCTCGTAGCCCTTGTGGTTACATTTGATTTAGTGTTGACATTGCGCGCATTTCTTGCTTTACTGTTGAAATTGAATCTTATTTGATGTTTGTTTTATGACTTTGGTGGCTAAACTAGTTTATCCTTGTTGTTTTCAAGGTCGGCCATGTGTCGTATTGTGATTCCTCTCCAAGGACGTATGAGGCGGACTTGGTGAGTGTATACGAGGAAGTAGACGCAGGGAACCTTGAGGATGGGGGTATGTGAGGCTATTTTATAGCTAGGACCCACTACCCACCTATGTGTGATGACTATCTCTTGGAGGCTAACCACCTTGTACAACAAGAGATGGGTCATAGTGGTCTTGTTTGGATGGTCTCGCCATGTGTGTGTGGCCTAACACCAGCAAGCCACTAAGTTTGAGGTATGGATTATGTGAGATGGATTTTGGCTCTTGGCTCATGGATTATGTATTGTGGATTAGTATGCTACTTTTTGGCATCCAGATGGACCCTTGTGTAGCCTCGTTATGTGATTCCTGGTGATGTGAATTCATGTGTATGTGAATAATGCATGGATATAGTACTTAGATTCTTGAGATTTTATTTACTTCCCTTCTATTGTTCTCATCTAATATTTGGAACTTGTTCTTCGGTGGTGTTGTAGGACGATGCCTAGAGGTCGCGATCTTGATAGGGGTGGTCATCAGAGCACTATTTTTTTTAATGTCCATGAGGGTGGTCATGAGGAACATTTGAGCCCTCAATTATGCCCCTTGCTTGAGGAAATTCTTAACCGGCTTGGCCCAAGATAGGAGAGAAATAGACAAATGGTAAGGGAAAGAGAAAGGTTCCCTAGGAGAAGAGGTGTTTCAGCTGTAGTAAGACTTATAATGGATCTCTTAAGGGAACGTTCTCCTACCTTCCATAGTCATAGTGGTGGTTTGGAGGATGAGACTTGGATGATTGGTGTCCGAATTGGTGGGCATCTTTTGTCTAGGAGAATCCGGAGTTGGTTACGAGCCCAACTTTATCGGCTTGACCAGTCAACTCAGAGCACTCGGACTGTAGCTAGTAGGGGTCGACTTCAACAGGATGGTGCACCTCCTTGAGGTAGAAGAAATGTCAGAAATGCAGGATGTTTCTCTTGTGGCCAACAGGGTCACGTAGCTAGGCAATGTCCTCAGAGGAGCACACCTGAATTCAGTAAGAGACCGACAATCACAGAGCCAACAGGGGATGATGTGGGTAGGATCCACAGAGCAATTGAAGTAGTTGATGACCACCAGGTAGGGCATCAGAGCACATATGTGGAGACTATAGGTAGCAGACATGCAGCTGACTCGGGAGCCCATGAGAATTCTACGATATAGGAGACTAATGTAGTGCTTCTTATGTTGTGTAACACCCCCATGTTACTGATATTCTTTGCTACTATTTGTTACTCTTATGTGTTAGTGTGATACTGGTTTGTGATGGTGACTAGTTCACCGATTTGGTGTGTGTGGATGCCTCCCGTATTAGGGAATCTTATTTTCTTTTGTTTGCCGACTTCCAGGAGTAAGCCGAATTTATGGGGGGGAGGATGTAATACCCCACTTGTTACTATTTAGATTATTTTTTCTATGTTTTGATTTGGTACTTTGATACTGTGATGAGACTGCTATTGTTTGGTTTGGTTAGTAGACCTTATTGTTTATGCCTATACATTAGAGGACATGGTTATTGATATGATATTGTGGTTAGTGATATTAGTTTGATTTCAGTAACATTTTGATGCATTAATTTAGTAAATTATGTTATGATATGATTTGTTAGTTTAGAAATGATTAATTCATTGGTTATATTATATTGTTTGGATAGATGTGATGAAGGACAGTGTAGCACCACTCGTTCATGGGTGCCCTGCTACGCTGTGATTCCTTCTCACAATACAATGCTTGATTTTATATATGTATGCACATGTACACGACTTCGTTTGTATGCAGGGATTGCAGGTACATAGTCTTGATTCCACCTGCTTCGGCAGGACAAGGCGAGCACCAATAACCCAACGGTATAATGTTGAAACAGAGGTGGTAATGAAGTCATCCCGTCCCATGATGTCAGACTGTCTTGTTTGAATGGGTTTGTGCGTTCTTGTAATTGTCGTTCTTTGTGGTCATCATTTGTGTTTTGTCATACTTTATTTATGTTGGTATTTTATAAGTTGTGATTGAATTAATTAAATAAGGGTAATATTGTTTATTAAAATGTTAGATTAAATTGTATTTAAATATTTAAATGTTTTATTTATTTTTAAAAAGTCATGTATTTTATTAAATGATAATTAAAATATTAAATTGTGTTTCATTATTTTAATTAATTATCTTGTTGAGGATAATTGTTAGAATGAATTATTTAAATTAATTAGATAATGTGCTTTGCAAGTAAAGTTGTAAAAACGGAAATTAAAACAAAATAAATAAATATTGAAAATAGAAAAATAAAGAAATAAAAGAATGATAAAGTTGTGTGAACGAATGAGAATTGAGATTTGACTGAAAAGCTTGCTTTTAAAGATATAATTTCTTTTATTCAGGATTTTTGGGAGCTTTTGCAGGAAATTGGAATATCTTTTATTTAATTGAAATTTTTGGTAAGTTTTACACACATAGAGAGGATTATTGAGACGGAGGCTGCACAAGTGAAGGGGGATGTATTGTTGAAATCTTCTGTAGTTTTGGGGGGGAAAATATTTTCATTCTTTTGTTGAAAAATCTTAGAGAGAGTCTTCTGAATAAAGTCTGAGATTCAAATTTGAGTACAGTATTCTGGAGAAGAGATTTCGAAGCAGGAACGAGGAGCTCTTCGGAGAGGCCATCAGAATCAACGGGCATCATCAGATTTTCAAATAAGCGTAGGACTCTAGGTTTTATCTATTTCTTCTCTAGTCTTCTGATTTTAAGAAAACAAAAAAATAATCAGATTAATTGGTGAAAGAAAAATGAAACCTTACAAAAGAGAAATTATTGAAAAGTGAAAATTACTGTAGAAATTAAATAAAGATTGTCTATAAAAATTTTGTTCTATGAATATTTCTTTCAATCTGGCTTTGAGAAAATAATGTTGTGTTTCTGAAAATAAACTATGCCTTAAATTGATTTTGTTTGTTTCTTTTGAAAATATACATAGTTTTCTGTGAAGACAGTTTGTTTTGAGGATTATGAAAATATATCATTTATATATATATAAAATAAGTTATTTTTATTTTATTGTTCTTCTGTCCTCGGTACCTGTAACAGGATATTTGTTCATCTGAAAGGTGTATATAAATATATTATATATATATGTATATATATATACAAATTTCGTATATATTTTTATATATATATTTATATAAATAAATTATTTTCGTGCTTGGTAAATATTCAAAATTTTAATTAAAATCGAATTTTATTGGCCGTAATGGCCGTCAGAATCTTTAACTGTCAAGGACAGATTGATGTATTTTTATAAAGAATGAAATTTATATATAAAAAAAAAATAATAAAATAAAAAAAAAATTATTTATTAGTTTGGGAAGGGACGGCCGAACCCCGTCTATCTTGACTGATTGGTACCGCACAATGAATCTTCAAAGAAACTGTTGTGTCTTGGCGTCTGACTGTAGATGCCTAGCAGTCCCGAGGGATATTGTCTTGTGATCCCTGCGAGGATTCTTGTGTGATCCTTGCAGGGCTAGGCAGCGCAGGGCCTGCTTGGGGTGTTGTTTTGTATTTTTTTTTAAATTTAAATTTTATTTAATTTAAATTTAATCTAATTTATTTATATATATATATATATATATGTATATATATTTTGGTGTATATTTAATTTAGTAAATATAATAATTATAATTTATCTTATTTAAAAAGTAATTATAATTATTTTATTTAATATTATTTTAATTATATTTTAAAATGTAATTTTTGTATTTTATTTAAAATGTTAAATAATGTTTTTATATAGGTAATTATATTTTGAGGGCATTATTTTATTATTTGTTATGTTGAACAAATATCTTTTAAACATGAAATTAGCCTTAACTTGAATAGTACGTAGACTATATCGTGACAATTGTATTTGGTCATAATTGAAGTTTGGAATCTTGTAATGATTAGTTAATTGGGAAATTAATTGAATTATTTAATTTGGAATGGAATTAAATGGTGCAACCTTGCAAATTATAATGCGAGATTTCTTTTATGTTATGGTTTTGTTAGTGTTGTCCATGTGGGAACCCTGTTGTTTTACAAACCTGTGTTCCAGAGGCATGATTTATTTTCTTGGACATTTATTCTTGTACTTTTGGGATTTGAATATTACATGTTTTTAAGCATTAAATTTTGGAAGGGTTGTACGAGAATGGTGGTCATTGTAACTTGAGTTATCGCGAGATGGATTTGCCTTGCATGTCTTGTTTTATGTTATGTCTTATACTTGAAGGTACAACCCTTGCCGTATTCTGGTTTATGTTAGAAGTCTTAGGGAGAGCTAAGCGATGACACTCTCCACTAGATACCCGTTTGCTTTGTTGCTTATTGCCTCTGGAAATGTGTTTTGGGAGTGTTATGCTTAATGTGTTTCAGATTCTTTTGAGAATGATTTATGAATGTTCTTTGGACTTATTTAATTGTCATTGCTTTGATTAATTGTGGCGAGTTTCTTATCTTTACCTTATTTCTTGACTCGTGAATGTTGTGGTCTATGTCATTGTAACCTTGAGTTGTAATTGTATTCGTACTATGTTGCTTATGGAGTCGGTTTGACAATCATGGTCGAGTTAACTTCCTTGTCACCTCTGAGCACGGGGGGTGAGGTATTCATAACTCACATGGTTGGGTGGAACGTGCTCCTCACCCGTTGGGTTCCCCATCTGCAGTCTATCTTCTCAACATTTCTACAGTTGGTGTTGCACCAGTGTTCCTTTGTAATTCAGATTTCATTGTATTTATATTATCCCACACATTTGGGAAATTTGATGTAATTATTAATCATGAGCTTGTAATGTAATATTAAAATGATGGTGTAATAGTTAGGATTCTATGTAACTTTATTGGATGAGATTCTATATGATTGAATTACGTTTGTATTAATATTCTCACTCTTGGTTATTAAGATGTATTCTTATTCATGGTTTATAATATTAATAGTTATGTTGTTATCTTTTGCTTTCATTGTTAGTTGTTTGTGAAGTAACCTCGCGTTCCCTAGAGAGCTAAAGCGTAATAGTGCAATGTAATGTGTTATGTGATTATGGTTAATGTTTCTTGCATGTTTAATTGTATTGTTTTTAAAAAATTATTTGTTATGTGTGTGTTCTGGATTTGCCACGGCGTTGAGTTTCAGGTAATAAATTGTAAATGAGCCTTTTTATGTGCAAGTTGACTTTTTTTATAAATGTAAATGCATGTTTAGCTGTCTATTATGATTGGTCAGTTACACATTGTGTTATGAGCGGCCATTGGTCTTGTTGCAATTTTTTATTTGATAAAATAAAGTGTTTTAATGGATCAAAGTGAGTTTTTTTTTGGGAGGTGGAGTGAGCATGGATGTGGCGTTATTCAATGGGTGGCGGTAACTAGATCTTCTCCCCTACTGTTACTATTACATAAAATTCTATTCTTCGATCCCTTATAAAAGGGAATAAATACCTTGCCCTCTAAAGATAACACATAACAAAGAATTTACATAACTTTTTCTTTTTAATAGGTTAAAGCTAAAAATTACAAAACAACGAGTTGCTCATAATGCAGGGAAAAAATTATAATAGGGGAGAGGGTCCAGTAGTCATGTAGGTTAATTTTGTGAGCATGTTGCGGTTGTATAGAATATCATAGGACCTCCATTTTTTTTTTTGAAATGTGGACTGTCCTCTTATCTATCTATAACTAGGCTTTAGAGGTGTGACTCATCATGCAACTTGCCACATCAACACATCTATGAGGAGTGTCCAATTTATTTTTTTTACACAATTCTACTAAAACTTAATCATGGTACCCCTAGTAGTTGAACAAAAAAATATCATTTGTTGCTTGTAAAATATCACATTTTTATTTAAATTATAACTTATATGCAATCTAAATGAGCCAATAACCTAATGGAAACTTCCAATCTTTGTTATCTCTAACTTTTATATCCAACACAAATAGACCAATAGTTGAACACAAAAAAAACTATTTGTGCTACAAAAACAACACATGATTATTTAAAATTCAACTTTATCTAACAAAAATGGACCAATAGTTGAGTAATAAATTTTTTGACAATCTTTCACATAAATCATGAGGAAATACAAGGCATTTATTGCGCTCACCTTTTATATTTCTGATAAGACAAACTACTAATATGAAATAATCAAATGCATATACATTGTTATCCCAATAGTTGTACACATAAGAACAATATTTTTGCACTATGATTATAATACTTGTTTAAATGAGTGTCTTATTTTATTAAATAAGAATCATATTTTATAAATGACACACTTATAGTGGATAGTTATGATATTTTATTTGAGACAAAAAAAAAATTATTTCACTTGTTAATGAATGCATTTATACTTTTATATAGCATTCATAGGTTATCATATGTTCAAGTATGGGTCCATCTTGACCAACATTTGATTATTTTTTTATTTAAATGTGGACTATTTATTTACAATATGTAGTATAAATATGTTATAATATTGAATATTATAAGAACAAGTACTATAATAACAATTGGACCATGCACAACTATTGGCCCCTCACCCCTAAGAGTAACAACAATCAATGTTTACCACATGGTACAACTAAAACACAACATAATAGTCTTGTAAAAACAAGCTATTAAATATAAGGATCAACTCAGTTTATTTTTTATTTTTCAAAAATGGATTAATATATATATGGATTAAGAATCATAGAGATTTTGAAAGAGTGATAGGCGTCATTCAAGTTCAAAGAAAAAAATTTAAATAGATGTTCAATAAATCCACCACTTTCAAGAAACAAAGAAATCCACAAAATAACAAAACATAATATCTTAATGATTTAAAAAGACAAGAAAGATCAAACCAAATCATTCTAAAGGAGATGAAGAAACTCTAAACATTGAGTATAATACAAATACTTCTAATCTGTGATGTTCAAAATGCAATTCACTTGAGAGACCTATTTCATCAAAAATTCCACAACAATGTTCCATTCTCGAAGAATATGAATAAAAGATATGGAATTTCAAAATTTCATGAAAGAAAAAGAATCTACTCCAAAAAATATACCAACCTCTAAGAAGAGTCATGAGACCTTCCATTCTTCCAACCTAGTTCATAGGATTTTTCAAGACCCACAAGGATGCCTTGAGCCTCCATCTAATTATTGGCATTAAGCACTATAGAAGAAGAAAAAAGAAGTGAACTAAATTAATTTTATCCCACTCAACTCCACATGGATAAGTTTTGAGAACCACATGGAGGTTTCTCTATTATTTAACCCTTTGAATTTGTAAGTATAATTTTTTCATTGATGATACATTACACATGTTATTGGACTTTGTGTTATGTTGTGGCTAACATTGATCTTTGAAAATCTTGTGGATGATATATGTACTATATTTTAGATTGAATGAAGGTAAATAAAGAGGTAAGGGAAGAACAAAAGGGGTAGAATGGAAGAAGAGTGAAACTGACATTCGAGATGGAGATTGTGACTATAGAATGAGTAATGATTATGAATATTTTAGTGAGGTCCATCATAGGAGCATATTATGATAAGGTGTTATGTGGCTTTGCAAGGGATAATTCTATAGCAGCACAAGGGTGTGTGTTTGAGAGGAGTGATATGCATTGATTCCAAAGATATCTAACATAATTGGATGGCTGTTGTGCCCTCACACACCGCCAGATTCAGGCAGGACCCTCTTTTCTTTCACAGCGGAGTCTTCAGGGCCGCCTCATTTTGCATGCCCCTCTTTTTTGATGTTCCGCGTGGTCGATATTGCTCTAAGGTTTCATCCTAAAATCAACCATGCTTTCCCTCTTGGTTTTTTGCTGCCCTCCGGGGCCTCGTGGGTTCCTTTGGCTTCGTTTGCTTCTGAACGGCCCTGGGCCCCCCGGGGCCCGGGCCTTCGGGGTTCCCTTATCAGGTTTCCCCTTTGCGGCATTCCCCGAGCTACTTTCCGCCCTCCGGAGCCCGCCCTGCCATCTTCCGTT
>VDFB02211739.1:0-17163 GCA_007258455.2 Sequoia sempervirens
ATTTGAATTTTCAATGTGTAATGACATTTTAAGACTTGAGTATTTACTATTTACTTTTTTGCAAATTATGAATATGATTACAGATTATATGAGGTATTACCGTATGGCGTATTTCATTGTTTCAATATTCTATGGCATTATGGCATTATGATCATATGATTATAATTTTGAGCATGCTTATGAGTCTATGGCATTATCATTATGTTTATATATATATATATATATAGTAACGGCCGCATCTCAACCCTCGCACTTAGAAAAAATTGCCTAACCGGGTAACTTAGTTTATAAGCATTCCATCATATGGATCGACCAGCAAGAATAATTTTATTTCTTTTATTTGCTTTGCCCAAAGTTGGGCGTACCCTCCTTGGGGGTCGTCCCTCTTTGAGACCCCATAAAAAATATGAAATTAATTTTATTTTTAAATTTTAACACCCCTAAATGGGGCGACTCCAAGGGGGTTGTCCAATTTATTTTAATTTTATTTTGCAATTTAAAAACCTCCAATGGATGCATAACATGGGTCGGCCCATGTGCAAAATATCTTCCAATCCTTTGACATCGATGACAACATTTTACCAACACAAAGCTCTCTAAAAAGGGAGGTGTGATCCAAAATGGATTTGGAAAATGTATTCAGAAACAGAAACTTGAATAGTAAGTGAATTAGATGCAGGAATAGGAACAAAGCAGGAAAAACATAGCACAAAGTAGTTGGATGGGGCTGGAATCGTGGTAGTATCCAGGTCATGACTATGATCACATTACTGTCCACTGATAGTGAGTATTTCAGCTTTGAAATATGAATTACATAGTTGTCGTTTCAGCTTCCTATGCACATGGGAATTCTTCTAGGGCTTGGGAGAGCCTGCTGTCACAAAAAATTGTATAAAGGGGATTGTAGTTTGTTGAGAGGCATGCTTTTGGAGGTTGGAGGATTAGAGAAATATTGTAAAATTCAGCCATTCATAGTAGCAAGGAGATAAACAGAACTAGAGGGCAGAAATGGAGTCCCACTTGTAATTATCTTCCCAAGATAATAAAAGAGGTGGCAAGGTCATTGCCACTACCGTAAAAGCTAGTTTTCCTCCACATTGGGGGTTTCTAGGACAAATATCTGAGTTTTTTGTGAGTTGTTGCAAGTTTAATTTCTGTTTTGATCACAATATTATTTTCTCATAATCAAACTTCATTTGCATAAGAAAGTAGTAAGTAATTAAATATTTTGTTGATTCTTGAATTGTAGATTTAATAACTCACAGATCAGCTTTCAACTTCAAGACATGTTTCCCGCAAGGATTATATCCTAAATTTATTTCTCATTGGCATTGTTCTTTATCAGTCAGATCTGTAAAGTTGTGTATTTTCTTGTTTGGTATCATATTTTTTGCTTTTATTGAGTATGAAGTTTGCAAACACTAGTTTACTTTGGGCAGAATTCTTATCAAAAGTAAATCTCATCTATTCATTGTTTGAATGCAAGTTGGTTCTCTTAGTCCAGGATCACACATGTGCCACAACTTGATGATGCTTAGTTTTACTCCTGTTTTTCCTTTTTGTGCCTTTGTTCAGAATTAAGTTCATGTGTTGCCCCTCAATGCAAAAGTGGATCTAAATTGTCAACCAGGGTCTTGATCTCCAAACCATCTTGTTGACTAGTGGTTCCATTTGGTTGACATGAAATTTACAGATGATTCAATCCCTCATCATTTGATGAAATGTTTTCAGAGATGCCTTGTTCTCTTGCTCTTCAAAATAAACATATGTTCAGCTGTAGCTTTCTCTACATTTCAAAATAGTTTTTCCAATGCAGTAGTTGTTTGTTCTGGTGTCATGTAGGTACAAAAGTTCAGTAAACATTGCAGAAGCTGCGACAAATGTGTTGATGGATTTGATCACCATTGCCGGGTACATTGTGACAATCATTGGAAGATGTTTTAAAAATAAACTGATTCATTATATTAACCTTTTTGTTGAATCCAATCACAAAATTGATTATTTTATTATGAATTATTTTCATCCTTGTATGCAGTGGCTAAACAACTGTGTTGGAAAGAAGAACTATATTACTTTTGTAGCACTCATGGCAAGCAGTCTAACTTTGGTAAGCACTACTTTCCTACAAAACTGTTCTTGCAAAGATTATTGGTTTTGAAAAAATTCCAAGTGAAATGTATTTTTAAGTTCATGTGATATGATTCCATTTTCTGAATGGTTATTTATATAAGAGAAGCCTTATTTTATTAGCCAAATACCTTACAAAGACATTTAATATTTCCAACTCGCACCAACCAACTTGCAACAGCCCACCACCACATTCATTTTTTTGTATCTACCCTTTGAATAACTACATTTGCCAACTTGCATATGGGTTTGAGTGATTTATAACTGTAATTAACATACTCTATTGGATTTTTTCATGATGGCTGAACTGTTTTTGTGTTCAACTTTCCACAATACACATGCTTGTATTGTGTGCATTATTCTTCTTCTCTAATGTTAATGTGTGGGTTGCTCAATTGCAGCTTATTCTTCAATGGGGAGTGGGTGTTGAAGTCCTCATTCGCTGTTTTCTTCATAAAGGAGGGACTGATAGGCAGATTGTAGAAAAGCTTGGGAAAGGCTTTTCCCGGGTTCCATATACTGCTGTTGTGGTATTCCTTAACACTAAATACCAAATAGAACTGGATATTTTCTTACATAGTTTACACATGGAAACTTTGCTGTGGCATAGAAAAGGTTGTGGTTCACCAAGCAATAGAAAAATCTGAATTCTTTAAGGTAGAAGTTAGCTAGTAAAAGTAAGAATGAATTTGTATGAATTTCCAAGAGTTACCAAAGTAGTTAAATCAGATGTGGATATATGTCCAATTGTCATAGAAAAGTACCAAGGTAAAAAGGAACTCTAGTAGCTGAAAAATGGTGAAGGCCCAAAACATCAAAAGAACAATGACAGACAAAGAAGAGGGATTAAGCCAAAAGCCGGTAAACTCTAGCTCTCATGCACAGTTACAAATCGAAATATCTATGTTTGGGAAAGACCCTTCAAGGGAGGAAAGCAATAGGAGGCTGCCAATGCTGAAGTTGAAGATCGGGATACGGAAACTAGAGCTGTTGCACATCTGGAGCACAGATCTGATTTTTAATACCTCTTAGAATGGAAACCTCCATTGACTTTTATGGCTAAATTTCTTTTGTAGGCCATGCACCTGCTCCAAGATGCCTTAACCTTTGAGAATAGGGAAGGATAAATAGTATTTTTTGGGAGCTCAAATGGCATAACATTCTATGCAAAGGGATCATTGAAATATTTACAGCATTTTTTCCAAGCCCAAGGGAAAATCACATCTGTGGATTATTGCTGCTCTACCGCGTAAGGATCAGTGACATGAGGTTTAAATTTTTAAATACAGATCCCACTTATCTTTCCCATGAATCCAGCTTGCTCCAATGGGAATTATACAACAGCTATATCCCATTGTCAACAAACAAAGCTAAAATGCTATGGCTATACATATCCACAAGCAATCACATGGGGTCTTCAACATACATATGGCCTAAATCAGAAATCCTAATCAGCATTTCAACAAATGGCATAAGCTATGATCTACATCCTGTTGATCCAAAATTAAAATGATCTTGTGGATTTTCTTTTATCAAAAGCTAGTAGTGTTGAATAATCTCATAAAAGAAGACATTATGGGTCCTCAAGTTTCCAAATTTGTCAGATAGATCAAGAAATTCATACTCACTTATTCCTCAATTGGCAAAGTCAATTTGGAATGAAATGGCATGGTCATTTTGTAAAAGTAGCATCAATATCAATATTATTGCAAGCGTAGTTTGCATACTTGGCCTAGACTTGGACTTGGTAAGACTAAAACTTTTTGATTTGGCAAAAACATGACAAAACTTGGCAACTTAAAAAATACTTGAATTTCTTAAAATATAATTTTAATACAAAATACAATTACAAAATGTATCAAATGAGTTTGGTGGGGGTTTGGGGGTAGCACCTCTAGCAAGGTTAAGGGGACATTGACCTAATGATGTTGATGGGAAATGGCCTTGGTGTGTTCCCTGTCATGGCATAGGGTGCAGTTAAGGGGTGGAGTCCTCACCAGCGAAGCCCAAATGAGGCTTTCAAGACTACACAACCTTCATAGTGCATGCCATTTTTAAAAATCCGAAATTCCAAAAATTTTCTCTTTGAATCCATTGTAAAATACTCCCAATTTGCACAACAATGTTGAAATGCTAATGTGCTCCTTCACCTTGGGCGGATAGGCTTATAAAGCCAAAAACCTATGTTTTTCAACTGTTTTTTCCACATTTTTTATTTTTCCTACGTGTCCTTGTCATTCTTGCATGTCACAAAATTTTCACTCAAACTTGTGGAATACTTGCCATTAACTCGCATGTTAATTTTCTGAAACTTGCTTGGAACTTGATGCTGCAACTTGGTGAGTTTTTTTTGCAAAAACTTGGGGCAAACAAACTTGTGAAAAGTTAAACTATGGTTCAAGTTTTTTCATGTGACCAATATGGAAAGAAAGAAGACTATTAAATAATTGACACAACATGCTTTAACAGCTCATGAACAATAGTGGTGGACTCTAGGATTGTTTCAAACTGAAATATTTTATTTTTCTATAAAAATGTATGGCTTGCAATTTATTCTTCTACAAAATGTAATAATTTTCTTGTTTTGGGACTCAATTTGACAATGCTAAATTTGCTTGAATCCTAGTCCCTTTGTGCATTATGCATCTTTTCACCCATCATCTATAACCGATCTGAGAGATTTTCTAATGGGTCTCCCTTGTAAAATTTTCCTAAGTGTGTTCATTTTCATCCTCCATGTCCTTATCAAATGTAATGTCCCCAATTTAGCCCTACGCTCTTCATTTGGGTTTAGCCTATTTCTGGAAGCTCGTAGGCTAAGCAGAAGCTCGAAATTAGGGTTTCCAAACTTCTTGGAGGACGTTTTCGTCTTTTTGCGGAGCTTGCACTTGGAAATGTTGAACTTGGATTGCAGATTCCTTCTGGGTTTTCTGAGAGCTTCGCGTTGGTGGTTTCGGTTCGGCATTCTGAGCACTTTCGAGAATTTACTATTTTTAGTAAATTCTATTTCTGGCAGTGGTCCTGTTGACTTCGGCTTGGTTGGCTCTCATCTTCAGTATGTTCAGTTGGTTTGATCAATCTTGACCTTGGGAAGCATTTTTGGTGAGATATCCAGTTGATTTTAAAATGTTATACTTTAATGTTATATTTTATTATTGAGACCCCTTGGCCTAGTGAAGCAACTTTAAGTTGTTCATAAAAGGGGGATTTTGAGGGGTGGCGCCCCATGGAGTTATTTTATTATATTCTAAGGTCCAAAAATCAATGTTTGAAAAGGGACGCCCATCTTGAGGAGAAGATTAATTCAAATTAAAAAGTTAAATTGCCTTGAGAAAAGAGATGCCATCTTTGGAGGGAAAAGGAGTTACTTCAAATTTGAAAATTAGGGTTTCTAGAAGCTTTTGGAGAGTTCTCACAAAGTTATAAAAGGAGAGCTTGGGTCTTCATTTGGGCATCTGATATCTTGAGTATTGCTATGCTGCCGAAATGGTTGCTGGATTGCTTCGAGGAATGAATGCCTCCTAGCCTTGGCTCGACTTCGTGCTTGAGAGATAGCACCTAGTGGAGAGGTTTGCTTGTTTGAGTGACATTTTGTAGTGAGGTTTGCATTTGTAGTTTGGGTTTACTTATGTAGTTCAGTTTATTGCATTTTATGTCATTTTCTGGAGTTGCTGATAACAGGGCTGAATCTATAGTTTCACTCATAAATCAAAAAATACAAAAAGAGTTGTTCTGGGTATTGTCTCATTGGTTTTCTCTGTTGGAAGAGACCCTTCATGAATATTTGCAGATTTTAATACGAAGTTTATGATTTTATAAAGCAAATTCGTCATTCCTTGTAGGGCGCCCTTTCTGGAGTGCTTTGGGATCCGTGCCATTAATTAATAGCCACTTTTAGCTGTCCTTCTCATAACTAAACTAGGCGCCATCATTTTAAGAGTATTTTGCATCAGTTTTCATGTAATTTGAGTGAGAAATGAGTGAGTTGTGAGCTTTTCATTGAGTTTATGTATTGCTGGTTTTGTAATTCATGTTGCTGGTCTGTCAGATCAGACTTGAGAAAATTGCATATTAGCGAAGGACGGGTGTTAGGAATTCATTATTGACCTAGTGGATGACATCTTTACTATTGCAGCAACTTGTAGAGCTTAAATTCTTGATCTTGCAGGCATTCTACTTCTCATTGTAAGCTGAACAGTAGTACTGTCAGCATTTCTCTCAGTTTTGCTTATCATGTTTGTAATTGCCCACTGAATAAGTGGAAGAGGCTGGCTTGCCGCCTATTTACTTTGATTTGCATTGTAATATCATACATCTCCGCCCTATGGTAGCTCCATTCCCACTCCGGGTTTGAAAGCACATTCTGGGTGTTGAGTTTATTTCGAAGTTGCATTTGTATTTCTTTAAATCTCCACCATATGGTCGCCTCATTCCATTCTGGTTTGGGTAGCACATACTTGGTGTTGAGTTACTTTCAGTTGCAGTTCTGATTTATTGTACTGACGATCCTCTTGCCATATGACAGCCTCTCTCTTGTTGAGATTGAGTGCGCATTCTTGGCAAAGAGTTATATTGTAACTGCTGGTTTGATTTATCTAACCCTAACGGGTGCCTTCTGCATTGTTGTGTAATTTGGCAAAAATCGGAAAAAAATTGGTCCGGTTCTTTACATCAAATGTGGGAAGTTGCAAAATCCCAGAAAGTCCTAAGACTAGGAGTGTTTTGGTCATTTTCCTGGGTTCTTGTGGACTTTCCATGGACTACTAGATATTTCCTACTTATCTAGTGTCATGTTTCAACTGACTTCATGCATAAAATTCCCACAATCTCTGTTGAGCTTTCCTTTCCTTCGCTTTGTTTGTTTCTTCCCTTTTGCAAAATTCCAATGGTGGTCTAGAGCTCCCTTCCTTTCTTGCAATTTTTGTCTCCAATCTTTCCCTCTTTGCAGACTTTCCATGTGGATTCGGACTTCTTTCTTCTCCCCATATCCACTTCCCCCATCTAGTCTGGCAAGTTTTTCAAGCACCATCTCTATTTCCCATTACGGATTCCTTTTCCACCTCCAAACATCCATATCTATGGTTCCCTATTCTCACACTTTCCCGCAAGATTTTCTTGCAGATTTCCATTGGACATTCAAACTTACACCCAAATGTCCAATCCTTATGTCCACTTCCACATTGATTTCCTACAAATATTTCCTTAGCCTTTTTACACTCGTTTCTTCTTGTGTGGAGTTCAAATTGACCTTTGGACATCTCTTCTTGATGTCTAGTCTCATATTCCTTCACATTGCTTCCTTTGCCCATTTCACCCCTTTTGTGGAGTTCCAATGGACTTCCGGACTTCCATTGTTAAATTCACTTCCCATGTCCAATTCCTCATCGAACCCTCACAATTCCTTTTCTAAGCTCTCAACTTGCATTGAACTTTTGCAATTTTTCTTGTTCACTTGAACTATTCCCTTGAACATCCCAAAAGTGCCATTAATGTCCAATTTGACCTTGCAACTACTCCGTAATGATTTTCCCACCAAAGAAACCATGTCCATCCCTAGAGGCACGTATTTTCTTGCAAAATCAATGGTGGATGTGAAATATACCCCTTAATTTTTTCCTTTGAATTCTCAATGTTTCCACAACACAAACCAGCACTACGCCAAATGTTAGCATTAGATCCCAAAAGATATCCAACTTGAAAGTAACCTTCACCAAGAAAGTTCACCAAGATCCTATTGAAGGCGAGGTGATAGCTTATGGTGATGGGATCATTAGCAATAATCTGAACTTGAAATACAAAGCTGGAAGTAAATGATAAAAACTCAACGCCAAGAATGTGCACACAAGATCCTTTTGAAGGCGAGGTGCTAACATATGGCGGAGTACTTATTACAAAACTGAAAGAACTTAGGCAGTGAACCAGCCATGAAGATTTCCGCTCAACCACTTAAACAGTGGGGGGAATACTACAAATAATTCAACTAATTCATCCGCTGCGGCGGGCATCCACATAGCAGTGGGAATTCTCCACTTGACAGTGGGTATAAGGAAAGATTAAACATTCATTCTCCACACTAGCGGTAAACCATCCAGGGGTTACAAATATGAGAGATTAATTTATAAAATTTGTAGCAAACTAAAGGACTGGAACAGTACTACTGTTTACAGTCTTACAATGCAAAACATCTGCAAGTAATGAGTGCACAAATACAATGATTTTACAATGAAATCTGCTCCAAACTTCTGCAATGTTTTTCCACTATATCTCTGATTACAAACATGAGAAAGAACTTGAATGAAATATTGCAAAAAGCTGGAATAACCAGGTCTGTTATAGATAACCAGCAAAAAAAATGTTCAGACCAGCAAGTAACTTCACAAGTTGTTCAAATCTTCAACCCAAACAAACTCCTAATTCCTCCAAAATGAATGCACATATGACTAGGAGCCAAGACACCCAAGAATTAGTGCAAAACTGAGGCAAAGCTAAGTCTGATATGAAACACCAGCAATTCTAATTGCAAACCAGCAAACTGTAATCTCAGAAACAACAATAAAACTCACTTCAAAATGCATCTATCTCTTTCAAAACTTCAAAAACACACTCCAAACTGTACTTACGGCACTCCATAGTCAAGGCAACCAGCTACAAGCCTGATTTTAATCAAAACACAGCCACTATTGGAGAGCACAAATCCCAAAGCAAGTTGTTGGAGGAAGTACGGCCTCTCTAGAAAATCAAACACTTCACAATAAAATCTGATATTTTGCAAAAAGGGTCGCCCTTGACATAGAATTGATAAGCATCAATACCCACAATGAGATTTAAATCACACAAAGACTTGCAAGTGAAAATCTACTTCAGCCATTTAATAACCAGCAAGTGCAAAACTGAAAACTATCACCAATTTCACCACGATGAAGCTCTGTATGTACTTCTGAATGAAGCACACTCCCAATTGACCATCTAGGGCGCCATAGTTTCAGGCCCAAAGAATGGTGTGAATACTAAGCTCCCCCTTAGCCGGGTTCTGAAATCAATTCAGCAGCATAACTTTACAATATTTTCCAAAAATAATCAGCTCTTCAAATAGCAGCAATATATAAGTTTCAATTGGCAAATGAAACACTTCAAATTCCAAGAAGTCGAATCACTTCAACTTCCAAGAGGGACGCCACCTTTAAGCATTTACTTTTTTTTGAAATAATAAAACATTATTCAACTTTCCTTTTAGGTGTCCATTTCCAAATTGCAACAATAAAGCATTTATTTAAATCATTAAATGCTCAACATGACCCCTTTATGACCCCTCTTTAAAACAACATGAAGTTATTAAGCCTAGGCATGGGGTACAACTGAAAAACATGTTATT
Source organism: Sequoia sempervirens (assembly GCA_007258455.2). Taxonomy (NCBI): domain Eukaryota; kingdom Viridiplantae; phylum Streptophyta; class Pinopsida; order Cupressales; family Cupressaceae; genus Sequoia; species Sequoia sempervirens. The sequence continues at coordinate 9,500 of VDFB02211739.1, forward strand.
GACTAAGTATAAAAACTTAGTCCATGGAGATAACCAAAACCAATGCCAATACTAAAACTGATGGATAGCAAGATGACTTGAGCTGAACTGCTGATGATGCCACAACCAAAATTAGACTTACTAAAAATAGCCAACTACTATAAATAGTAAGTTCACATCAAAACACAGAAAGCCAAATTGAACACTTAACTGCAAAGGATTGAACTACTGCTAGACAAATACTGCCAAAAGATAGACTTGCTAAAAATAGCAAACTGTTATAAATAGTAAGTCTGCACAACATGCTCTAAAGGCGAACCTGAAAGCAGATCTCGAAAGAGGAAACCCTAATTTTCGCTTCAGCTTTAGCCTACGGATTTCCAAAAATAGGCTAAATCCAAATGAAAAACATATGGCCAAAATGGGGACATTACAGGATGTTGAAGGCGACCATGCTGTCATGAATGGGGTGGTTAAAGTTATAGATTCCAGTGATCTTTTTGGCATTTCTAGGCCACCATTTCAGCAGATTTCATGGGACTTCAACTTGTTTCACACAACACATTATTGATATCCAGTTCTCGATCGAATTTTCGCAAAGTTTCAAGTGACCAAACAAATTGCTATAAATATTAGTTCATTTGCCAGAATAATTGTCAGTCATTTCTCCATTGTGATGCTATTGCAAGCATTGAGCAAAGATTGGGTTTCAACTTCTATAAGTTGTCACCTATTGAGTAGCATGTTATTTAAATCTCAAAGAGGTAGTTTGTTGTAGTAGATATTTGTAATTGAATTTCTTGGCCATTTGTAGGTTTTTAGGGGAACTTGTAAATGATGAATTATGATAGCATTCTAGCTTAGAGTTTTTTCCCTTGCCACATTTTCTGGTATGATTGTAATGAGAATTTGATAAGTGTCACAACACTTTAATTCATTGCAAACATTGTTTTAATGGCCTTTCCTTGTTGCAAATGGGATTTTTAAAGTTTACAGAGGGATTGTTGAGTATGTTTAGTTGCTTGATGTCATATCATTATTTTTAATTTTATTTTGATGTGTTCTTTTTGGTTGACCGTGACTCTATAACCCATAAATAAGGCACTGGTCTTGGAAACTTATGACCCACCATATTCTCAAAACAAAAACATCTTTCACAAGTAGTTTATGAGTAGGTAGTAGTTTATACGCACTTTAGTGATTTCTCTAGGGAAACATCCATAGCAAGCCATAACAGTTTTCTTTCTTCAAGAGAATCATGTCCTGCATACCTTCATCTTGCATTTATGCAATGATGTATTTACTAGCTTAATAGAGGTTAAATGTGCAGTAGGTTTGTCTGTGGTCTAGTGACAACTTTTGGGACCAAGCATACATTGGATAGTATTGCAGTTATTTCAATTTGCATATCCCTTGTGATCAATTATGTTGAAGATACCTCTAGGAACACCCCCTTGGTTGAGTTGAGCAGGAAGTGAAGGACATAATATTCACTTTGAGCAATTGGTCTTTAATCACTCATTTTGTGTTGATGAGTTGATCAATCCCAACTTTTCCCTAGCCCTGAAGTGGATTGATTCCTCAAGGAGTGTGAGCAGTGATTTTGGGACCCAACAACTGACGAATTGGTTTAAAATCAACTATGATGGATCTTCCAAAAAGAATCCGTTCGATTAGAATTGTAGTAGCTCAAGATTGAATAGGATCAATGTTGTTTGCTATCTTTAAAGTAATTGGAACCTAAATCAATATGGTTGAGGTCTTAGCATGTCTTTAAGGAGTTACACTAGCATTTGAACACCAAATTAATAATTATTCATTGAAGGATATTCATAGCTAGTCATCCATCGAGTCTCCATTGGTCTCTTCTAGACATTATAAACGCCTTCCTAATTCATCTAAGGCAATTCAAAAACATCTAGATCTGTCATCAATGTTACAAGTATAATTGGTTTGCTAACATTGAAGTCAAATATGCTACCATTCTACCCCCAAAATGTGAGCTACAAATTTGACATTGTATTGACCACATCCCGTCCCTAGTCCAAATACAATTCTCAATGAAATATAAGAATATTAAAATATCAATCAATAAATTATGAAAATTTAAACCTTTCTATCTTCCCTAAGTGCCTCTCATCCTAAGCTAATGCCCACTAATCCTTCTTCCTAATACTCCCATCTTCCTCCTCCCCACCTATTCTCTCACTCCCTCTATAGTCCATCCCATGTCTCCCTTTCATTTCTCGTTCTACCTTTGACTTTTGCAGCCAAACCTCTCCCCCACTTTCAAGTCCTTACATCTCCCAGCCCAACACCCCCAACATACCTTGATACATTCTTTGCTCCTTATGACTCTTGCCACTACTCTAGAATCCCCTTCCCTCCTTGCCATGCATTGACCCCAATAATCAGTTCTCCCCTGTTTGAACATATCTCCCTCATTGCCATGTCCCCCTTAATGTAATTCTCCACACAAACACTTGTATGGTGCAGGATATTGTGAGCTCTTCAAAAGAGCCTATATGTGGTCATTCTATACAACAACCTTCACCAATAGCTAAAAAATTAAATTAAGCGCACTAAGTTTATGCTCTCTTGTCATTCCTTTACAACCATCACACTGGTTCTCCCAAAGGCAACAACTCCATATCCAATTTAGGAATGCTTAATTGTTTCCAATATTTAGTGGCAAGTTTTTCACACAGTTAGGATGAAATGGCAACTGTGGAGGAAAATTTTGATGAGGTTTACATTAGCAAAATGCTGAATAGGTTGCCACACTCCAAACAGCCAGGATTTGTTAAATTTACTACAAAAGCAATTGTCTGCTCCCTCTCTATCTGTTTTCACTTTTCCTAATGCTTTAAATTTTAAAATTGCAAAACTCTCATTCCACAAGAAAATATTAATTATATCCTTCTACTCCAAGCTCTTTGTCTCAAAAATCTGTTGAAAACTGTTACGTTTGCCACTCATTCCCCAACTTATCTGTCACTCAATTTTTCTGCTATAATGAATTTAAGAGGGTCTAGAAAAGATGCCACTAATATATAATATAAATCAGTTTAAAGCAGAACAAGGGCCATGCAGAAGGCCTTCATTTCTTCAGAGCTTAGAGTTTATAAAATTCTCAAATTGAGAACGAAAAGAAAGCACAATCACAGCTAATTTTTCTAAGCCAATTTCTGCAAATGAAGAGAATCAATTTCTGCCTTAGGTAAATTTGCAGCCCCAATCCCTTGTTAAACTTGCTAAAGCTCCTCATCCCGTTGGAATTATTCTTAATCAGGAAGGTGCTGCCCCATTTAGCTTTGACACAATCCTCTGGCACTCTGTTTTGACCAAGAATTCTGTTCTCAGTGTTGTGGATCTCCTAGCCACCTCCAATGTTACAATCAATCTGACCTCTTCACTCCCATGCTTGGTTCTCACTTTCACCCCTCCCTACCTTCTCCACACCCGTCCCATCTCAATTTCAAATTTTCATCCCTTGCATCCACCCATCCCATTCCTTCCCTCCACAACCTATTTGCTTCTGGTTGCCTTTTAAAGTCAGAAACTTCAAAATTTGATTCTCACAAAAAAACTTTAAATCTGCTATCAGTTCTCCATGAAATAGTGAAGGCCATCCAACACCAAAGCAAATACCAAATGAAGTGCTCACCCACAATACATTTATGGAAATCAGTTTTCTTCACTTCCTCAGTTGTTGGCAAACAATAAGAGATATTTGAATCCATGAACAATTGCATGATATGCTCAACGCTATCATACAAAACCATGAGAACACTCTCCAAGCTATTAACTCCTTGTTTCTCTCTAAAAATGCATGCCACTTCAATTTTGAAATAATCTAGGAATGGGCTGAAATTACATCTCATACAAGTGCCAAAGTAGCTGAGGGAATTGCTCAAACAACCCTATCATGCATGGGATGAGCTGGCAGGAAGCCTTTGTTCAGCCATAGTTGACACTCAATCCATGGCAAGTGACATCAATGAATGAGGACAGTTACCGACACCTCCCACATGGTTACTGTTGCGCAAGGAAGAAATAGCTTTTTTCAGCTTCTTCATGATATTAATCCAGATGTTTTTATCTTCGTATATATTGTCTGTGTTGGAACTCTGTTATGTGTTTTCAGTGTTTTCTAAACAACAATTTTGTTATAGATGGTTGTTCAAATTATATCTTTTTATGTAAAAAACAGCCTAAAACAATGATTTCTCATCTCCATTTCAACTGTTTTTAGCTTTTAAAAAGATGGTCAAATTTTGAATCGGCACCCCTTCATTGTTATTGCCTTACATATATAAATATGTTTTTTCTTTATAAAAAAAATTAAAGCAGCAGCAAAAGAAGAAGAACTAGCAACTTGAATTGAAGAAATATAAGAATCAACAATGACATAATGCATAGTGCAAAAAGACTAATTTGAGAGTGGCGGATTTATGTAGGAGAATGTGGTGGGCTAAGGGGACGATATTGGATGATCCTAGGAGGAAGTAGTTTATGTCCCCTAGGATTTCAACAGCTGGGGCCAATTGAAACTCTAGAAGAAGAGGGAAAACTAGTGATGTGCACTTAAATGCGTATGCCTTGACTTGTGTGGAAGGAAAACAAGGAGGTCCATGATCAAGTAAATGTGGATTGACAATGCTTACTAAGTGAGTGAGGGTTGAAATATCCTTGTAGTAGTGTGTAGAAAAAAACATCATCTCATTGATTTGTCACTAATGGATTGCAAACTAATGCAATCCAAAGGAGGCTTAATCCCCCCAATATATATGATTGGCTGGAAGGAGGAAGTCATCAATATGGTAGGCCTTAAGGCCACTTGTAATGTCCAAAGCTAGAGTGATGACATTGTGTGGTAAACGGGGAAATTCCTTTTCTCAATAGTCAACTCAATGGGATTGCTACATAAAGGTAGTCTACAATTCTCCAAGTGGAGTTGAAGCTTCGTTCACAACTTGGATTGTTCCTTTGATCATGCAAATATTGCATGTCTAACAATAAGATTAAATGAAAACAATTATTATTGTTGAATTATATTTCTAATATTAATTCTTAATTCATAATTTTAATACTATTGGTAAAAGTTAAAACTATTATATTATTACCCTATTCCTTTTTATTAATGATTGGTCAAAGACAATGACACAATAACCAACACTAGCAATGTGACAATACAATAATAACTTGTACTTTGACCATGCTCAAGTTGACAAAGTAAACCTGTAAACAATACAACCTCTTATTACCTTTGGTTGTCTTAATAAAAGCCAAAAGATATTGGTTGACCAAGGAAAACATTTTCTAATTCCCAACACATTGTAGCTACATTCACATTTCCCATATGTTAGTACTGTTATTTATAGTAACAAGATCATGTCCCAAATACGTATAAAATAATTACATAATTAATACTTAGAAATTTGGGGCATTACAGTTTGGGCGGTTATGTAACTTTTGACCCAAACAACAAAGTTTTTGTTTAAACAAAGCTTTCCCAGTATTTTGTATAGAAGGTGCCAGCTGCATTTGCCAAAAGCATTAGACATCCAATTTCTCAAACACTCTACGCTAGTTATGCATTTTTGCTATGTTTGTCAGTTTTTTAACAGAAATTATGATGTTTGTAATTTGCCTTCCTGAGACAAAAAACATTGTGTTTTCTAAATAATTTTTGGGAGGTGTAGCTTCAATCTTGAGGTTATGAGTTTTGAGATGATTTTATAGATCAGATTGCATAAAACAATTGGTCTATGCTTTTGTAATATTGAGGCTTTTGGTATTTTTGGTATTAACAATAGATTTGGTATCAACGTCTATGTATTATTCCAAGATTCTAGAGCTGCTGAGATTATTTGTTTTATCAAGTTCTAGAAAGTTTGATACGAACCTGCTGAGAAAGGGTCCAACCTTCTGCATTGTAATGTTCCCTTCTCATAAACCTGAGGCTTTCGACTATAGGGCTCGTTTGAAGGAAAAATTAGGGTTTCCAGTTCTGAGGTTCTATGGCTTTTCGGGAGTTTACTATTTATATTAAATTCTAATTTTGGCAGTATGAAGATTGTCATCTTTCGGGAACACTTTTCCAGTTGGAGCAATTATCTGAATTCAAAGTTTTGGCTTCTAGAAGTTTATTTGGTGAATTTCATAAATAAAGGCATTAATGTTTTAAATTGCAGTTGACCCCTTGGCCTAGGAGAACAACTTCATAAAGTTGTGTTAAAAGGTGGTCATGAAGGGGGACGCCTTCATATGCTTTAAATATATATTTTTAAAGTATTAAATGCCTTGGGAAAAAAGGACACACTTTGAGGAGTTGTTTTAAATAAAGAAAATTATATTTCGCACGAAAAGAAAGGTTTATTTTATTTTGGAAATTTGAAGAGTCTCATGTGACTCTTGGCGTACCTTCTTGAGGAATTGAAGAGTCTTCTACTCTTCTATAAAATGAATGCTTTGCTTCACATTGGGATCATGAAATTTATGCTAAAGTTATGCTTTGTTGGAATGACAATTGAATTATTGCTTCGAGGAAAGCTTACCTCCAAGCCTCTTATCCAATTTCGTGTTTGAAAGATAACACCTAATTGGCCTTTTGCTGCTTCTCAAATCAGACTAGCAGATTGAGCTCAACAGATGAAGTTTTTGATGATATTTTCCAGTTTTGAAGTTGCTGATGCTACCACAGCTGAAAGTCGATTTTACATACAGCTTTGTGAGTGAATTTTATTTCATTCTGGGTGTCTTGGAATTCAGTTTCTCTACCTTGGGCGACCCCTTCTACCAACTTGCAGATTTTATTTGGTGTTTTGATTTTTACTTGCTAAATCGCCCCTTAAGGAGGCCATACCATTCATGGTGCATTGGGAGTTGTGCAAAGAAATAATTGTTGAGTCTTTGTTGCTGTTTCATCATCTGAGTTTAGGCGCCTATCTTCCATCAGCACATTTGCTTTCGTTTCACACAAAACGAAGGTATATTGAGTGAGTTATGAATATTTTATTGGTTTTCACAGTTGCTGGTTGACATTTTCAGTTTACTGTTTTTGTTATCAGACTTTAGAAGTTCTAATTTTTGGTTCATTATCAGCAGTTTGAGAGTTAAATAATTGTATGAGATCATCTATTACTCATGTGCTTTAAAGCTATTGAAATTAGTATGTAATTTGCAGCTTTCTTTCTTGTTTGTAAGACTGTAAACAGTAGTACTGTTCCAATGCTAATCGCTGCAATTAATTCTTCTTTCTTTTCACATTAAGTACCCTTGGATGGTCTTACCGCCAGTGTGGATAAATGATTGTATCTCTCTTTTGTACCCACTTTCAAAGTGGTGAATCCCCACTCTCAAGTGGATGCCCGCCACAGCGGATGAATTGAATTGTTGTAGCTTCATGGCTGGTTATCCGCCTACTAGTTTCAATTTTAAATAATCACTCCGTCATATGTTAGCACCTCGCCCTCAGTGGGATCTTGAGTGCACATTCTTGACGTTGAGTAGTTTCTTTCAAGTACTGTTCTTTTATTTCTCCGCCATATTACAACACCTTTCCATCATTTGGATTGAGTGTGCATTCTTGGCGTCGAGTTCCTTTAAGCTTGGTTTTCAGTTTGATGCTAACGCTAATCTAGTTGGCTATTGCTGGTTTATGTTGTGAAATTCCTTCAAAA
>VDFB02211742.1:0-11357 GCA_007258455.2 Sequoia sempervirens
GGAAAGAGATTGATTTGAGATCAATTGTTGATATAGTAATAAGAATTTAAAGGAAATCAAGAAGAGTAAGAAGAATATATTTTGATATGGCAATCTTGTTGTCTATCTGCTATTTTACTTTTTGGGAGAGTTACTAGAAATAGGAAGGATTGAATGGTCAAATATAGTGTCTATTTCCCATCAAATCAAAAACTTCGTGATAAATCTTGGTAGCTCAGATGCACAAGAGACTTCCCTTGCTACATTCTTTGGAAAATTTCAGATGAGGACGAACAAAAGGTTTAGGATTCCAGCAAATGTTGTTGAAAAGGTACTCCAAAAGCATAAATTTTCTTGTGTCTACATATTTATGTCACATGGAAGTAGTTGAATCAAGGTTGGTATGGATATTCGAATTAGACTATGAAGTGTCAGAGGCTGAAGTTGATAATTATGTTGAAGTTCTTTTGGAAATCCCTAAGAATCTCAATGTAGAAGGTACCTCCAATAGCACAATCGAAATAGGGAAGAAAAGGAAGAGTGTTGTTAAGCAAGAAGTTACAGAAGGAAGTGAGTTTGAACATGAGCATGAAAGAAAAATATTCAGAAAGCTTTGGAAGAATTGCAGAAGGTTATAACCGGTGCTAATTTTGATTCATCTATTTATGTTATGGAGAATCTTAGAGGCATGATTGATTCTTTGAAAGTCTACATCTCTGGTCTTGAAGTACCTACTAAAATTAGATCTTATGAAGGAAATTTGGAGAATATCAAAGAAAAATGTGCAAATGCACACATTCAAGTGATGAAGGAATTGGAGAGTGTATAAGGTTGTGAAGAAGAGGCACAAAAACTACTTTCTTTTTTCCTAAATTGGTCTAGCAGTACACTGAACATAAGAAATGAGATAAGGATGAGTGAATCCCAGATGAGCACTCAAGCAAATACATACAGGTTAGCAAAAGATAGATATAATCAGAGGTGGTCCTACATTTTTGATGTAGAGCAGGGAGGACTTAGCCAAAAAAACTCAATTCAAACTTAATTGAACAATTTTTCAATTCCCAAAACCCTAACTCAATGGGTTTCCACTATTCATAATTCCTTGTAGGTCTCCAAACAGTGAAAATGGAGCATATATCCCTAAACACTCCTCAAACCCAGAACTCAAATAACATCTTATACATTGAGCAAGGGAAAAATTAGCCCAAATTTAAAAAGAAACTCTATCCTAAACAACCTACCAACCTCAAATTCCTTTGGAAATTCATGTACTAGGTTATAAAATCTCCAAATCCAACACTCTTTGTCAAAGAAACGCTCTCCTAAACATCAAACTCTACATCCCCCATTTACACCCTTTTCTAAGAGGGTTTATTGAAAGTATGCCTTCCCAACCCCTTCTCACTCTAACAACACTCCAAACACATCTAAAAATTCTTTTGCAAGCTTAATAAACCATCAAAAATTGCTTCCCCCAAGGTTTTCAATCATTTCCCACCTTTAACCACCAATTTTCACCAAAATTCAATGAATTTGCCAACTAGGACATCGCCTAAAACCACTCAACTCGCCTCCTCTGCTCTTGAAACCTCATGGAAACCTAAACCTACCCTAGACCACCCATTCCACCAAGTAACAACAAAATACCATGGTGGAATGGGTGTCACTTCATTTTTGATGGCTTACAAACCCATAAAACTGTCTGTACAGACCCGTTCTCATAATATTACTCACCAAAACTTTGAAACTTAATAAAAATCAACAAAATCAATGTCTAAATGATTTTAACAACTTTCCTCATAGAATACAACACCCTTTGAGTAGTAATCTTCCTGTACGGCCAATCACAAAATCTTGCAACAATAATATTAATTGAAAACACACAAAATTTTAATGTAAACAGGGAGTTTTATTGCTTTCCTTTCTCAAAATATCCAACAACCTCCTCTCCTCAAGTTCCAAAAGCATTCATAGACTTAGAAAAACTACCATTTGAATCTTCTTGACCGTTTGTATTCCCCAATTGTGCATTTTGCACTTTTACATAACAACTTTTGACAATATTGCAAAAACATGACAATATGAATTCAATGACTCTACTAACATAACTAATGGTCTATTATGACCTTATTGATGAAAAAATAAGACCCCACACATATAAACCTTATCAAAAGACCACATTTACATAAAATGACTTGGTTCCCCTGCACCATACACTCGGCCTAAAAGAAGACCTCAAGTCTCTTGAGGACTGTATGACACTAAGAACATACTTCCTTTGATCTTTGAATGATCTCCAATCCACCCCTTCATCTGGTGACCCCATCCAGTGAGTTAGGTACTGCAACCATGCATTGTCTCTTCCTTTGGAATGACTCTTTCCTTGAAAATATTGTCCTCCAATTGATGAAGGTTGTCTACCTGTCTTTTCACTTGAAGCTAAAGTTAAGTCTGTCTTCATATCTGCAACCATACCTTTACCATCTGCAAACAATCTTTCTCCAAATTTATCTTACTATCCACTCTTTCCCTTTCATTGCATACTCAAACTCTTACCTTTCACCAAGTTTCATTCCACCTGTTACCTTCATCTTTTCCTTCAAACCCTTTACCCTTAGGATCTCTTTACCATCAAACTTACTCACCACTATATTATCAAAGTTACACACCTCTGTACTAATAGCATTAGACTATCCTTTAACATTCTTTGCAACCAATGGACAAATCATTGTCCCTACCATAACCTCATCATGTTTTGCTAACCCGTTTTGAGTATTCCCAAGGAATTCATCCTTGACCTTCTTTGTATCAGACCTTGACACTAAATCAATATCCTTTCTCTCCAACCTTGGTTCATTCTTCACACTTGTTGTCTCAACATCTTCTTTCCTTACAATGGTTTCACCTTCTTCTTTTGTTTTCCTCAAACTTTATGAACTCTTTCTTCCCTATCATGGTCACTCTTATTGTCTTGTTGTTGTCCTTCACATATTCAACCAATGGAGTCAACGTAAAAGCATTCCCATCCTTCTCAATTTGATATGTATTGGCTCTTCCATCATAAATGGCATTTATGTCAAGCTGCCATGGTCTTCCAAGTAATAAATGACAACAAATCATTGGCAAAACATCACAAAGTACTCTATCCTTGTAACCACCAATACTAAACTCAACCAAGGCTTGTTCATTAACCAAAATGGACTAATCATCATTCAACCAAGCTACTTTATATGGTGTTTCATGAGGAATTCTTTCTAAGTTCAATTTATCTACCATTTCACTTGATACCATATTGTCGGTGCTTCTTGAATCTACTACAACTTTGTATATCTTACCTTTGCATTTTCATGTGGTTTTGAACAATGTCCTTCTTTATGTAGATTCCTTCTCCTTGGATGTCTTTAGAAGTTGTCTTCTCACAATCAATGACTCTCGCACTTCTAGAGTAGCAAGATGACTAGGAGAATTGACACTTCCACATTCATCTTCTTAAACCAATTGCACTCTTTTATCACTTCTCCTTTCACCACCACTTGAAGTAGAATCTTGCTTTTCAGGGAACTTGAATGTTGGGTGACTAAACTCATTACAATGATAACATCTACCTAAAAATGTGTTTAAACTTCTACCACCACCAAATCTTCCTCTAGAGCCTCTGAATCCACCTCTTTGATCAACAATTTATTCTTGTCCTTTGTGCACATCTTCTTGGCTTTCACTTGATTGTCTTGAAGTAGAAAATGATTCCCTTCATATTGAAGTGCTACCTCTGCCTCTACTTGTCTTGTCTTGCCTTATTTTCACTTTTTCTTCAGCCCTTATTGCCATTTGATAACATTCTTCAACAGTTCTTGGATTTCCAAGGTTAGTTTATCTTGAATGTTAAATCTCAATCCACCCAAATACCTATCAATATTTTCAGTCTCATCTTCATTATGACCAAACCTAATGCTTAACTTGTAAAATTCTTCAGTATATGCTTTAACACCCATTTCTTTTTGCTTTAAACCTTGAAGTTTTCTAAACATTTGAATAGAATAATCAAAGGGAAAAAACTTACCTTTCATTTTGGCTACCATTTTGTCCCAAGAAACTATCTTTGATTTTCCTTTCTTCCTTCTCTCAGATTGTTCATAATCCCACCACAAAAGTGCATGGCCCTTCAACTTTTTCTTTGCAATCTTCACCTTTGCTCTTCAGGAACATTTTCACATTCAAAGTAGTTGTCCAACATTGCAATCCAATCCAACAATTCTTCATCATTCAAATTCCCTCCATATTTTGGCACATCAATCTTCACCTTATGTCTATCATCTTTAACTGCTCTCAACAATTTTTCCATCCTCTAATCATCAAGATCCAATTCTTCTTCCTCTTCACTATTAGTTTCTTTTTCTTCATCAGAATCACTTTCATCACTCATGTCCACATATTTTTTCTTCCTTGTCTCTAGAGCAACAAGCCTTTCCCTCAACTCTCTTATCTCCTTAGCATGCTTGTATTTCAATTCACCAATCTCTCTAGCCACAATTTTCCCTTTTGGAGGCATCTTGACTTTCAACCTTCTCACTTTTCCTTCTCAAACTTCACATTTTCTCCTTCAAAGCACCTACTTCCTAAGCTCTGATACCAACTGATTCAGAGCAAGGAGGAATTAGCCAAACAAACTCAATTCAAACTCAATTGAACAATTTTCCAATTCCCAAAACCCTAACTCAATGGGTTTCCACTATTCATTCATAATTTCCTTGTAGGTCTCCAAATAGTGAAATGGAGCATATCTCCCTGAATACTCCTTAAAACCAGAACTAAAATAACATCTTAGATACCCATTATCTCTTTCTTTGACATATCCCAAAACCACATATGCTTAATTTGGAACAACTCCTCTGAAATTGAAATTATACGCTAAACAGGGGTAAAATTAGCCCAAATTTACAAAGCAACTCTATCCTAAACAATCTTCCAACCCAAAATTCCTTTGGAAAGTCATGTACCAGGTTATAAAATCTCCAAATGCAACACTCTTTTTCAGAGAAACGCTCTCCTAAACATCAAATTCTAAAACCCCCATTTACACCCTTTTCCAAGAGGGTTTATTGAAAGTATGCCTTCCCAACCCCTTCTCACTCTAACAACACTTCAAAAAAATCTAAAAATGTCTACACTAGCTTAATCAACCATAAAAATTAATTCCCCCAAGGTTTTCAATCATTTCCCACCTTTAACCATCAATTTTCACAAATACCACCCATTCCACCAAGTTACAACAAAATCCCATGGTTGGAATGGGTGCCACTTCATTTTTTATGGCTTACAAACCCTTACAATTGTCTGTACAAACCCGTTCTCAGAATATTACTCACCAAGACTTTGAAACTTAATAAAAATTAATGAAATCAATGTCTAAATGATGTTAAAAACTGTCCTCATAGAACACAACACTCTCCAAGTAGTAACATTCCTGTACGGCCAAGCACAAAAGCCTACAACAACAATATTAATTGAAAACACACAAAATTTCAATGTAAATAGGGAGTTTTATTGCTTTCATTTCTCAAAATCTCCAACAAACTCCTCTCCTCAAGTTCCAAAAGCATTCATACACTTAAAAACTACCCAAACCAACTCCAATGACTATTTGAATCTTCTTGACCGTTTGTATTCCCCAATTGTTTTTGCACTTTTACATAGCAACTTTTGACAATATTGCAAAAAAATGACAATATGAACTCAATGACTCTACTAACATAACTAATGGTCTATTATTCCCTTATTGATGAAAAAATAAAACTCCACACATCTAAACCTTATCGAAATACCACATTTACATAAAATGACATGGTGCCCCTACACCAATTGTGCAGCTTCAAGACAAATTCTTTTCACTATAGGATCAAAGGACATAAGTTATCAAGAAGTTTGTGGCACTCAGAGACATGATTAAACTCAGGCACACTTTTGTTTCTAGTGCTCTTAGCTGTATTGGTGAATTATCAGAGATTAATCTTAATCCCAATACTTGAGCAAATGGTATAAAGTCCTTAACTAAACTTGAGCTATTTCACAAGACTTTTATAAGTGAAAAAGATTCATGGGAAGAAGGAAAAGTGTCGTGGAAGGTCATCCTGGAGAGTCTTAGAGGTTCTTCTTCAAGTTAATTTAATTTTGTGTTCATATTTTTTGGCTACATTTTGATATATACAAATTATATCGGACCCCTGTCCTTTGTCATTGATGTCAAAGGGGGAGAGATAGAGAGATGCAGAGATAGAGAGACCTTGAAAAACATTTTTGTGAAGAAATTTTTTGATAGGGGGACTATTCAAAATATTCAATTGCAGTTGGAAAATGTTTTTTCATGCATGTTGCCATTAATGCCAAAGGGGGAGATTGTTGGGCTTTGCAACATGAGCATGAAGTATGGATGGTTTGTGTTGGTTGTTTCTATGTTTTCATTGATGTTAACATGATGATATCTACATGATGATAACTCAATGAGAATTCTACTTGGTTTACTAGAAGCTACTCTCTATTGGTAATGCCCTTTTGTGATGGATAAGTATGTTGGTGTTTGAGTTCATAAATCATTGCAAGATCTGGTATGACTCTAATCTCTTAACCATGTTATCATGTCTCATTTAGACAACTATATCCTAGATCTTGAGACATTTTTGGTTGTGAGCAGAAACTTATCTCTGACAAAGTGCAACTCTGTATTCTACTATTGTTCCTTGCTTGGCATACTATGTGGGAGACTCCGCATTCTATTAAGGTGAATATTCTTATGTCGTGGTTTTGTTGATGGTCTCTATGTTGGTGGTATGATGGGAAATTAATGTGTTTTTAGATCCGAAAGGTGTTTTCTTTGAGGATTATTTGTTGGTTTGCATAATTGTGTTCTAGTCTTGGCCGACTCAGCGTATGCAATACATTATGGAGACTAGTTGTGTTTTATGGATGTTAGTCGACTTGGTACAATACATTACATGGATAAAATATTTTATGGTGCCAACAAAGAGAGTTTTGATCATTTTGTTTTCATCTAATTAGTCTAACCTAATTGATGATTAAGATATACTTGTATATATATAAGATGTTTTGAGCAATGAGATGAGAGAGCGAAGAAGGAGAAGAAAATGTGGATAAGAAAAGTGTGTGGAAGAAAGGTCCAAGTCTAAATGCTTTATTAGTTGTGGATCAATATAGGTTTGTTGAGCGACTGTTGTGTGAGGCAGTACTTCATATTTTGAGCTTCATTGGAACTAAATCCTGCACACTGAAGGTGTATCCTATTAGTTCAATCTCTTGGCAGTGAGCCTTTTTAAGGATAGTGAGTCCTGGCAGTGAGCCCCATAATATTTTGTATTTAGAAATAATATATTGTGAGTTAACCCTCACCATGGTTTTCCCCTCTTTGGGTTTTCCATGTAAAAATCCTGGTGTTTATGTGTATGGTTGCTTTGATTTGTTTCTATGTTCTCTCTCGTTGATTCAGTCATAATTGTGATAATGGTTATATGGATTTTATGTGAATGGTTTTATGGAATACTGATTCATCCCCCCCTCTCAATATTCTGGATGTTCAACACCTTTGTACAAAAGTAAAGAAGGAGAAATTCCATAGGAAAAACTCCCCTTCAAAGAAGTGAGAAGATCTAGGTAACTCCCCTAGAGTAATAACATCCTACACCCCTAAGAGAGTTCACAAGTTTGATACTTTCTCTTGATGAAAGGTTTGATGAAGATATCTACAATCTACTCTATTGTAGGGTAATATTGCAAATCAATGAGCTACTCCTAAATCAGTTGTTATAAAAACTACATGTGAATATTTATGTGTTTAATCTATTGATAATGAATCAAGTTCTTCAAGATTTGAATGACACTCTAGTTGTCATAAAAAATCACTAGTAGATTTTGAAAAGGAATGCCAGGCTCAATGAGGATATTTTGGAGTCAAATGGATTTAGTGGTAGCATTAAGGACCCCTTGATATAGCCTCAGTCAAAGAAAGAGTAATGTATGTTGCTACTTGCTCTGCCAACAAATGGAGTTGGATTGAAAATGAAAGATCTAAGCTAATTTAGAATTATGATCATGAATTTCACCATCCCAATCAAGATCCATGTACCCAATCAAGTTTGAAATTATAGTTGTGGTATAGTGAATCACATATCTATGAGTGCCTTGTGTGTAGTACAATATGCTTTTGGTATCTTTCTAATGAATCTCATGAGGCTCCTACTTGAAGTGTAAAACCATACCAACTACATTATAATGTTAAGGTGAGTATGAGATAGATAGATGAGGCTTCCAACAAGTTGAAAATACATTGACAATATATTATAGCATCAACCAATGGAGTGGAATATTTAGCCTCAAGCTAACTCCAAATTGAAAAGGAGTTAGGGTAGGCTTACAATCAGTCATATGGAATCGATCTATAAGATCAATAACATACTCGGGTTGAGAAAGCGTGGTTTTGAAAGAGGAACATGTGATCTTAATCTAAGAAAGTGGTGCAATAAACTAAGTTGGTCATGGAAAATATATCATCCAAAGTCTAGAAATGATGGAGGAGGTTCTTTGGTTGTGACAATCAAATCATCAACATAAAGAACCAAAAAAGATAGAGTCCTCTTATCATAAAATATCAACATTTGAACTTGAGTGGCATTAAGAGAATCCAAATAAGATAAGAAAGGAGACCATCTTGGTATACCAAGCCCTAGGGGGCCTACTTGAGGTCACAGAGATACTTTTGCAACATTTGAACCAATGATGAATCCTAAAGGATTTCTTATGGCTACTCCATGTAAATATCCTCATGAAGATCTCTATGAAGAAATAAACTCATTTCCATCTAATTTACATGTAGATACCCTAAATTGTCATGTCTTGCGAACAACACTTTTTGACTAACTCTCACCCTTCTTCCCCTAAATGATTAAATAATACATTATTATTTAATTATTATCATTTATTGTATTCCACTATTAATTAAGTAATTTGATATTATTTGATTAATTCATCCTCAATCATCATTTCTAACCAATTAAATAAATCATATTTATTTAATAAAGGGCTAATTTAACCTCATTCCTCTTGATTAATTAAATAAATATTAATTATTTAATTATGTCACTAACTTTACTTATTCTTTTATTCTAATTAAATAATTACTAGTAATTGTTTAATTAAACATTCATCATGAATAGTATTTCTCAACATTACAAAGTAGCGGACAAATAATGGAGACGAGCGGGAGGAGCAGATGAGGAATTTTGAATTCCTCTAGTGATGCAGAGGGCGATGGCTCTAATTCTGGTGATGAAGATGATGATTCCCATTGGTTGGAGGGTTGGGGATGATGGCTGGTTGTGGGGGATCTGTGCTTTTGGCAGACGTTTTCCACAGTGGAAGTTGTTGCTGACTGGGTTGTTCAACTGGGGTTTGTATGGTCTCCAACGTTGGGACTATTAAAGTCCATTGTTCTAGGGAGACTTGGGATGTTTGTTTTTCCTATTTTTCCATTCGGAGACTTTGGCATGGGCTGCCTTGTGTGCCATTCAAGTGGGATACGATTTGGATTTCTTATGAGGAAATTGTTGCAAGGGAGTCTGTCGAGGACGAGGATCCTGGTTGGGGGCTACATTTCGTTGGTTGTTTGTTTCGTGTGGCTATTGCTATGCTGGGGGCTGAGGCAATGGTTGTTGAGGAGTCTTTGGTGACTCCTGTGGTTTCCTTTCAGAAGTGGGGGCTGCTGGCTTTTCTCGTGTTGCTGGTGGCTTCCCTGGATGCTTGTGGAGGCATGCTCTATTCGGGTTGTGGCTTTTCTCGTGTTGATGGTCTTGTGAGTTTTGTTTTGGCTCCAGTTTGCTTCATGAAGGGCGTCATCCCTAGTTTAATTTCTAAAAATGGGGTGGTTCGTTTGATGGTCTGGTGGCTTTTGTTGTGGGTTTTGAAGCTCGTCTAGTCTACGATGGTTGTGCTATATGGTGTTGTGCTAGCTTGGTGGTTTCTGGTTGTCTTTGGGGAATGTTGTTTGGTGTCCCCTTTAGCTGTTCTTGATTTGGCTTGCTACAAAGTTTTCTTCTGCAATGTGTTGGTTCTGACTCCTGTGGTTGACGTAGGAGTTAGTGTGGAGATGGGTCCTTGCCCTGTTTTTCTTTGGGGAGGATGGTGTTGTGTGACGACTACTTGGTTGGTGGTTGTGGGCCTACTCTCGACGTTCCTACTCTGTAATAAATGCCTCAATCATCATGGTAACCTCTCTTGGAGCAAATGGTATGACATCTATCATGTCTGGTGGACTAGCAACTGATACATTGTGATTCATATAGGTAGCTATGATACAAGCTTACATCTTCTTAGAATGCTTTTCAGCTGTGGAGTATCATTGTGACATAGAGTAGTTGTTGAAACCTCTCACCGCTTGTGAAGATCTCTGGCCGATAGGCCATTCTATCGCATATCGGAATAACCTACGGTGGCTCGGTGAGAAATCTTATTGAGATATTAAAGTCTCGCCGACAGTATGTTACATGTTGTGGTCTTCGGCGTATCTTATATTCTATCGGTAAGAAGTCTTACCGATGTGCAAATGTCTCACCAACGGAGGTTCAAGTGTTGGTCATTGGAGTAACACAAAGGATCTTGGGGAGATCTCTTAGTGACGAGTGTCATCTTAGATGGCATATATATGGTAATGGGGTAACTCAAATGGTCTCGAGAAAGAAGTCACAGTGAATGATGAATGTCTCACTGACGGTATTCACTCAGAGCAGCACAAAGGGTCTCGGTGTGAGGTCTTAGCGATGGGCAAAGGTCTTGCTGAATAGTTGTATGCTTTCGGAGAAACATAAGAGAGCTCGGTGAAACCTTTTGGTGAAAGATATGTCTTGCCGATCGTTCAGTGCTCAGTGAAACATATGGATCTCGGAGTAGAGTCTCAGCGAAGGATGATAGTCTTGGCGACTGTTGATGGCTTCGGTGTAACTTTATGTATCTCGATGAAACCTCTTGGCAAGCGGTAAGTCTTGTCGATAGGAATGTTGAGATCGTTGTGACTTTGGATATCGATATGTGGTCTCATCGAAGAGCGATAATCTTGTCGAATGGAAAAATAACATCTATGTGACTTATGGAGCTTCGGTATGACATCTGAGTGAAAGTGATATGTCTTGGCGACATGGCGAAAGCTGAGCGATAGCTCTCAGGACTCGATGTAACATCTTGGTGATAGGATGGAGTCTTGGCGATATCGAGTGTTTACTGTGTTGGCATCGGGGAGACACGTTCAGTGTCTCACCGATATGACAACACAGCTTGAAGCCGTTTTGACTAAGTGAAACTATCCTATGTGGCTCGTT
>VDFB02211743.1:0-68734 GCA_007258455.2 Sequoia sempervirens
GTTCACCCAATTGAAGGTCAGGTTCACCCAAGTGAAGGGCAGATTCACCTAAATGTAAATCAGGTTCACCCAAGACAAGGTCAGATTCACCCAAGACAAGGTCAAGTTCACCCAAGTACAGACCAGGTTCACCCAAGTATAGGTCAAGTTCCCCAAGTACAAGTCAGGTTCACCCAAGTACAGGTCAGGTTCACCCAAGTACAAAGTCAGGTTCACCAAAGTATAGGTCAAGTTCGCCCAAGTATAGGTCATGTTCGCCCAACTTCACTTTCAGACTTGTCTAAATCAGAAAAGAGGTCGAACGGACTATCAAAACGGGTGAATAGACACTCTGAAAAGGGAAACGAGTACTCTGAATGGGCAAACAGATGCTCGAAACAGGGAACGAATGCTTGAAATGAGGAGATAGATGATCGAAACGGGTAAACGAGTGCTTGGAATGGGAAAATGAATGCTTGGAACGGGGAATGAATGCTCAAAATGAGGTAAAAAATGCTTGGAACGAGGTAACGAATGCTTGGAATGAGGTAACAAATGCTTGGAATGAGGTAACAAATGCTTGGAATGAGGTAACGAATGCTTGGAATGGGGAACAAATGCTCAGAATGAAGAGATGGATGATCGGAATGGGAAAACGAGTGCTCGAAAAAGGAAAATGGGTGTTCAAAATGGGAAAACAAGTGCTCAGAATGAGGAAATGAATGCTCAAAATGGGGAATGGATGCTCAGAATGAGGTAACGAATGCTCAAAACGGGTAGACGGGTACTCAAAATGGGCAAACGGGTGCTCAGAACAGGCAAATGGGTGCACGGAATGGCTGAACGGAAGGTGAAAATGACTGTTTAAGGGGTAGGTTCTCCCAAGTTGGGGTAGGTTCACCCAAGGTAGGGCAGGTTCACCCAACTAGAGGTCAAGTTCTCCCCTGTTGTGTGCAAGTTCACCTATTCAATGAAAAGTTAGGCAATTTTGACAGAAATAAGCTAAAAAAAGACTAAGATAGGGGGTAGGTTCACCCCTATTGAGGGTAGGTTCACCCCTGTTGAGGGCAGGTTCGTCTATTTGGTGAAAAGATGGAAAATTCTGATAAAAATAGGCTAAGAAAAGTCTGAGATAGAGGCCAGGTTCGCCTCTCTACACTTGAATTAAGTGAAAATAGCTATGGAAAAGGACTGAAAACAAAGCAAACAACAAGAAAAAGGTAAGGTTGACTTGACTGAACAAGAATTCACTAGTTTCACACAAAAAAGACAATTTAGACAGCACAATCCTATGATTAGTATGAAGGGTATGGCAAACACAGTCCTCTAACTAGGTTGAACAAGGAAACTAGGGAGTCCTCGATGTACGCTCGGTACATGAGGCACAAACTGTGAACACTAGTCTGTCACAAGCGTGATTCAAGAACCCCAGCAAGATACTGAAGGCTTCGACCAACTCTTCACATCTATCTAGGTATCACCCTAGTTTTGACGCTCCACCAGACATGACATGACTGGATTGGGGTATAGCTTTAGGTCTCCCCCCTTTGTATACTCTGTCGGTATGTGTGGTTGGGATAATCCCTTGGGGTGATGAAATCCCCAAGCAAGTCCCGCTAAAAAGAGAACACTAACCCCATTTTCGGCTACTCCCCAGGCTCACACGAAGTGCAAGGGGAAAGTTTGAATGAAATAATGTCCTCTTGGGTGACATAAGGACTTTCAAACACACCACACAATAGATTTGACTCCTCCTAGTTAAACTATGTTCCTAAGTAATAAAAAAAACAAAAGACAACAACTAACTAATAGCTGGACCCGTCCACCCTACAACAAATATGTTAGAATTTTTCCTTCAGATCTTCAACAAGCTGCACAAACGTTAGTAAAAATCTACACAGTCACCAACAGGACGAGTTAGGGGTCAGTATCAATCAAAACGAAAAAAAAGAGTCTGAAACTGACTTTTATACCTATGTTTTATCTTGCAAAATCCTTTGACTAAGGCAGGTTCGCCCCTATAACCCACCCCTGTTAGGGCAGGTTCACCCCTCTATAAGGAAAATTCGCCCCTCTACAGGTCAAGTTCGATTCTCTACAGAAAACTGTGAGTAAATTTTGGTTATGTTGCTCAAAAGGGTGACTCTGCAGGTCAGGGTCACCTCTGTTGAGGTCAGGGTCACCTGTAGTTGGGAAGATTCGCCTATCCTTGGGTAGGTTTTCCCCTGTTCAAGGTAGGGTCACCCCTGTTTGGGGCAAGTTCGCCTCTTTGTGTCCTGAACCTGCAAAAAGTCAAAAAACAACAAATGTAAAAGCAAAAGGACCCGTATGTGGGTCCCACCGGGCGTGCCAGAAATGTTATCAGTGTTCTTAACCTATTCTAAATCATGTAAAATAGAATGAAAAAAGAAGTAAAAGACACTAAACACCTCAGGATAGGGCTACATTAAACTAAAACAAACTAAAGATAAGCAAGTAGATTTTACGTTATTCAAGTTGCTCCTTGGTTGGCCCTTGGATCTTTGATGTTTTGTGTGCTCCTTTTATGGCAAGGTGGATGAAAATGGATTCAAAATGATCTATGTAAGATAATGAATGCAATGAACAAAATGGGTAGTTGGATGGATAAATGCAAGTGCAATAGATAAAGCTTGAAAGTATACAACAGCGGAGGTTTGGAGTGCAAGAGTACAAGTATGAAAACTAGAGCTTGAATGTCAAAGTGTGTGAATGCCTAATGAATGAGAATGAATGAAAATCATTCATTTTAAGGGAGAATTATCTAGAGAATTCAATGGTCAAGATTGAACCAACATGGCCAAAATGAAGGGCTATGGTGAGTTGAGGACTCACAAGCCCTCACATCTTGTCATGTGGAAATGAGATGGAAAAAGGACATGGTGAGGTGGAGAGAGTACAAGTGAGGTGGAGGTGATTGCAAGTACCTTGGGATGAGGAGAATATTTCCTCAAAAAGGAACTTCTTGTTCCCACATGAGATGAAAGTGACATATCAGAAATTTTAGTATTCCTCAAAAATCTCCATGGGGAAGAGAGAAGTGGTTGGGGAAATAAATGTGAATTTTAAATTCACATGATTGGAAGGGATAAGGTGGTTGGGAGAATAAATATGAATTTTAAATTCATATGAGGAGAACCTTGTGGATAAGACAAGGTTCTTATAAAGGAAGCTAAAAAGTACCTTGTGGATAAGACAAGGTTCTTATAAAAGAAGTTGAAAAGTACCTTGTGGATAAGACAAGGTCCTTATAATGGAAGGTTCTTGGCTCCACATGACTAATGTAACAAGTAAGGAGTTCTAGAACTCCTAACAACTTGCATGGGAAGAGGAGAGTCTTGGAGGGATAAATGTGAATTTTAAATTCACATGGGGAAGAGGGTCTAGGCTAAATGTGAAAAATGTGAAGGTTGACCAAAAATATATGCTAAATGTAGCAAGCGGATTAGATTAAGGTTGTGCAAATACGTGATTAAGAAACTTAATAAGGGATTAAAAGCAAGTGGGAGAATATGGAGGATGTGACATTAATCCTAATTAAGGTGTGCACATCTTAATCATGGATTAATTAAATTAATCTAGATTAGAAGAGGGTTATGGAGGATATGACAAGGAGAGAGAAAAAGAAGAATTTAAAATTGCTTTAATTCAAAAAGATCAAATGACTAAATTAAATAAATTGATATGTTTATTTAATTTAGATAGGAGAAGATGAAAGGTAAAGTGTTTAATTGTTAAATTATATACTTTAGGAACCTTACAGAAAGGGTAAATATTAATTAAATAAATCATTTAATTAATATTGGTGAAGTAGACGGATAAGGGAGATGAATTTGACCATATGGAAGTGGTCAAATTTGGATGTCTACAGTTTGAATTTCCCATAATGAGTCTTATCTTTTTTTGTATTCTAGAGTTTTATAAGCTTAAATGTTTAGCTTGGTACATTTTTTCGTCTGAATTTGAAACACTCAAAATGAAGTACCAATTAATTTCAAGATACATATTCTCTCCTGTCAACTTTCTTTTATAACCTTCCATTTATCCATCTCACATCTAATTTGGTGTGAACCCATCCTTATTTAGGCAATGGACATCTTCATTTTCCATTTGACCTTTTCCCCTACATGAGATTTATTGTCATTCTCATAAGTAGGATTGAATCTAGTCATATAATAATGTTTTTCCTCCAAAGTTGCATTGTCAACATGTTTGTTCTAAAATCTTCCCTCATACAATTTTTAATCTCTTGATTGGTGTCTTAGAAGAATTCTCTTAAATTGATCAATACCCCATTTATTCATTCATAATTTATTTTGTTTCATCCATGTATTATTTCTTTTATTCACAGTTGTAGAGAGTTGTGTGACCTTGAGAATGCAAGAGACTCGAGAATTTTTCCAAAATCAAATATTAGACTCAAAATGAGAAGATGAGGGAAGAGGAAGATGTTGACCAGCCATTACAAATCATTTCGAGCCGTTTTCACTAGCCTAAGAAGAAGACAAGTGGAAAAACACTAAAAAATACTTTTAACAACAAATTATTTTGGGATGCTAGTGCTATGTCCAGATGTCCATGCTAGGCGCTAGTGTCCAGACAATTTACATGCAAAAATAATGGGAGATAAAAGAAACATAAGGCTAACACAAAAATGACACAAAAAGGGTGATTGCTGGAAAATAAATTTTAGCACCAAGTTAAGTGGGAAAAAGATTGATGCAAGAGCTAAAATTAGTCTACACAAACACCAAGGGGATGGACACCAAAGTGGTCATAAAACTTAGTGTGAAATTGAAAGGTATGCAATTTACAACACTACACCTAAGTTATATATTAATTTAAAAAAGCTCCACCTTTGGTAATATTTTTCAAAAAAAATGAAAAGAATATAGAAATACCTTGAAGGAGTCTCAAAATTTGATTAGAGGTGTTTATAGTGCAATCAAGAGGGGGAAAGCCCTCGATGAAAAAAATATTTTCTTCAATAATAAAAAAAATCCCTTAGTCATCTATATATAGACATCTCAAAAGAATTTAATCACCTAAATAAATACTTGTTATCAATACATGCACTAAACTATTTCTTCAAAATAAAAATAAAACTTAATGAGAAATAATATAAGAATATCGATTTCACTTACAAAAGTATTTGTATTATTTCTACTATATATTTCCAAAAAATAACTTCCTACTCACATTTTTCTTTTTTCCTTTTTTCTTTTTTTTTACTAGATAAAAAGCTGGATAGGGCCAGCACCCATTCATATTAATAAAATAAAATGATACATATGTATAGGAATATAGTGCAACAGACTAAAGATCCTTAATCTGCATGCCAAATCACTCCACCAAAATACCAAACTTCCTGCTATAGTTCACCTTAACTCAACTCCATCGCTCTGATACTTCACTGCCATCATATTGCCTATCCATGGCCTCTTCCAGCAATGGCTTTCTTTGACAGCTCATCCGCCAAAGTATTCCCCTCCCTGTAAATATGGCTTATTTGAAAATCTTCCAAATCCACAATACAGGTTCTAATGGCTACCAACCACCTACTAATCTTCCAGTTGGGAGCCGAGTTTTGTCTGATTGCGTTTACTATGATCAAAGAGTCACCATCCAGATGAATTCTCCTCACCCCCAATTCCTTGCCCAGTTCCACACCTTTCAGTGCTGCTCTGATTTCAGCAATTTTGTTAGTGGTTTCGCCTATATACTCCATGCATTCTGCTAAAATCTTCCCCTCCTCATCGCGCGCCACACAGCCAATTCCACTCGGCCCCGGATTACCCTTTTACACACCGTCAAAGTTTATTTTGACCCACCCTAGGCACAGGGCACACCACTTTGCTTCTTTCCACGGATCAACTTGATAAGTTGAGAGCTTGGTGCCTACCAGTTTGGGGACTGTTAACCCCTTAAAAATCTTGATCAGTTCACTGTCCCAACTAGAAAAGGTACTATTCTTTACATTCACCAATCTTACTATCGAGTTCACAATTTCAACAATAGAGGCTTCAATCTTCTTAACCAACTGTTCCCTGGGAGTCATCTGACCTTTAAAGATCCTTCGATTTCGCTCTTTCTAGATCTCCCAGATGACAATTGAAGGAGCAATCTGCCAGATGCAGCCAAAGAAATCTTGCTTCCTAATGCACAGCCAGCTAACAAACCAATCTAGTAGCTCCTGAGGTTGAGGGCAGGAATAATTTAATTTGGATCGAAGGAAGTTCCAGCAATACCTTGCATAGGGACATGTCAAAAGTAAATGATTTGCATCTTCATCATGGTGTTTGCACAAAGGACATCTACCCGGACCAACAATGCCAGCTTTAGCCAAGGGATCCTGCGTAAGGATTTTCTTTTGGATTGCCAACCATGAAAAAACACCAGCCTTAGGCGGAACGTATTTCCCCCACAGAAGATCTTTTGTCCATTGATTAACTTCTACAATTGCTTCCCCAATCTTGTATCCTAATTTGACCCTGTATTCCCCCACTGGTGAAGCACACCACCTAATCCTGTCCTCTTCTTCTGAAACCACCCAAGCTCTGTGTTGCAGTAACTCTGCCAAGATCTCCTTTTGGGCCTGAGGAGCATTTAGTTCTGCTAGAGACTTCCATTGCCACTTTAGCACACCATTCTCCCTTGAGATCGTGCCATAGTTACAAACTTCCCTACCCCAGACCTGTTTTGTTTCTCTTCGAATCTCATCCAAATGAGGAATGGACTTCAAGGTAGAATGTCCCTCCCACAAATCCTCCCAGAATGCAGCCCTCCTACCATTGTTCAATTCCCATGTGATGTGTTTAGTGATGATACTTCTACAATCCAAAATAAAGTTCCAGATCGCTGACCCCTTTGGTGGGTTATGGACAATGAGGATCCGACTATCCTCAGCTGAGTCAAGGTATTTCCTTCGCAGTATTTGTACCCATTGTTGGTGTCGTTCCGATACATACTCCACACAAGCTTTGCACCCATGGCCATATTCATTAGGTGCAACTGCTTCAC
The DNA here is from genome assembly GCA_007258455.2 of Sequoia sempervirens. Lineage (NCBI taxonomy): Eukaryota > Viridiplantae > Streptophyta > Pinopsida > Cupressales > Cupressaceae > Sequoia > Sequoia sempervirens. The sequence goes on from VDFB02211743.1 coordinate 7,018, forward strand.
ACCCGCCCCCTTTGCGCCAGTTGGTTTGCAAATCTTTTCCCACGCCATGAGTGGAAACTTTTGCGCATCTCCAGTGCCACCCCAAAAAAATCTTCTCATGATTTGAATCAGCATGTCTTCTACTGACGCAGGGAGCCTCAGGCAGGACATGGAGTAAATCGGAATAGCAGAAAGAATTGATTTAAGCATTACTACCCTACCTGTCGAAGAGAGCCACTTCCCCTTCCAACTTTCCAATCTCTTCCTACAACTGTTTAATAAAGGTTCCCAATAGCTGACTTTATTAATTCCTGAGAACAAAGGTAATCCTAAAAATCTCCCAGGAAAGTTAGCTTTTTTCAAGCCCAAAATTCTAACTAAATCACCTTGGAGCCTTGGTTGTACATTCAAAAAGAACACCTCAGATTTGTGCCAGTTCACACTCTATCTAGAGGCCATACCATAGTCATCCAACAGCGTCTTGATACCACAAGCTTATGTTCTAGAAGCCTCACCAAATAAGATGGTGTCATCAGCGAATTGATGGTGAGTCACCCTAGCCAAGCCCGGGGCAGCTTCGATGCCTTTCCAACTACCTTTCGTCCTTAGGTGTGAGATACTTCTGCCTAGAGCTTCCACCATGATGATAAAAAGAAATGGGGACAAAGGATCGCCTTGTCTAATCCCATTAGAAGACTCAAAGAAACCTTGTGCAAAGTTGTTCATAATCACAGAGAATTTGGGTGAATTGATGCAGCCTTGCACCCAATCCACCCAATCTTGTTTGAAGCCAAATTTCTTTAGAACATCCATCAGGAATTGACGGTCCACCAAATCGTATGCCTTAAGAATGTCGAGTTTAATAATCATGCTTGGAGCTCTTGCTTTCCTAGCAGTGTGAATCATTTCGTGCGCTACAATGATGCCTTCAAAGATAGATCTACCTGGAGAAAACTCGCTTTGCTCTTCCGAGATGATTTTCTTTAGAATTTTCTTGAGTCTATTGGCAATTATCTTTGTTATGATTTTGTAAATAGTGTTGCATAGGGAAATTGGTCTATAATCCCCGAAGCTCCGTGGATCTTTCTTCTTAGGAATTAGAGCAATGAAAGTATGATTAAAGGCCCCCAGCATTGTTGTTTTTTTCCTTGACTCCTCAACCGCCATATGTACATCTGACCCAATGATTTCCCAAAAATCTTGAAAGAATCTGGCCGGGAATCCGTCCGGTCCAGGAGCTTTATCAGCCCCCAATTGAAATGTTGCATGCTTAACTTCTTCCAAACTAATGGACTCGTAGAGCATCAAATTATCTGCATCATTGACCAGTGTTGGAATCCGATTCAGAAATAGTTCCCTCTCCCTCCTATTATCCCCAGTTGCTCTATTGAGGATCGATTGGAAGTATTGCACTGCTGCTTGGTTCGCTTCTTCTGTGTTTTGTGTTACCGACCCATCCTCCCTTGCTATCTCTGAAATTCTTCTCCGAGTCTTGTTACAATTCGCAGTCCTATGGAAAAACTTGGTATTCTTGTCACCTTCCTTCAGCCATACCTCCCTTGATTTCTGTCTCCAGTGAATCTCCTCCCTGGCCAAGAGCTCTTTAAGCTCTGCCTTAAGTTGTAGTTCTAGATCGAAGTCTGCCCCATCCATTCCTTTCTCAATGACTTTTTCATTCAGCTTGGATAATTCTCCTTCCACTCGTGCTTTATTCAAGAAAATGTTACCAAAGAACTCCTTGTTCCAATCTTTCAATCTGTTCTTGATGTGTGCCAGCTTTTGCCTGAGAAGAAACATGCATGTATGATTTCCCCCTTTTACTTCACTCCACCAAGTCTTCATAAGCTCGTGCAGGGATGGATCCCTAAGCCACATCTGCTCAAACTTAAAAGGGATCCCACCTTTGGGCACCTCTGGCTTTAAATAGAGTTGGATCGGGAAGTGATCGAATCCGGTGAATGGGAGGATGCTGGCTTCAAAGGCATCTATAGAAGGTCCCCAATCTCCACCCAAGAGAAATCGGTCCAATTTTTCTGCTATGTGAGTGTAGCCTTTTCTCCTGTTCGTCCAAGTATATTTCCCATTCTTCGCTTGTACCTCTTGTAAATTCCCTTCTTCCACAAAGGATTGGAAATCTAATTGTACTCTGGTCAAAGTTTGTGTGCCACCCAACTTCTCAGTATTGTCCAATGTCGCATTAAAATCACCGCCAATAATGATTTGTGATTCAACCTGCAGCTGCAGCCATGCCCCAATCTCAGACCATAACTCCCTTTTCGCATTAGTTGTTGTTGGTCTGTAAACATTCACTACTATTAGAAACCTATTTTGGCTCAGGATCCTACTTTTAACCACCAACCAATTCTCCTTTTCCATTAAAGTTGTGCACTGGATGAAGAAGGGGTTCCACAGCACTCCTAAACCTCCAGAGGCCCCAACTGACTCCACAAAGACTCCTTCCCATTGCTTCCAGTTTCTCATTTTGTTTTCTATCTCCTGGGTCTCCCATTTGGTTTCCTACAACAAAATTACTTCTGCCTTACTTTCGTCTAATTGGAGCTTCATTGTGCACCATTTGCTAGGGGCGTTTAAGCCCCTAGCATTCCAAGTAATCACCTTCATGGCTCCATGGGAGGGGAAATCTCCCTCATGTTTCTTAATTTCCTTTGGCCTTTAGCGCTGGCGGCCATCTCCAGTTTGGCTTTGTTAGATTTGGGACCCCTCTTCTTTTTGGTCATGATATTTGGTTGTTTTATTTTCGATTGGGTTTGTTCAATGGTCCTTTCCTCGAGTATGCATGCTTGCTCAGATTCTAGATTTTCCTCCTCCTCAAGATCTGATTCACTGTCTTCCAAGTCCTCAAAAGTTTCAATTGGGTTATGTTCTTCATCACCCAAATACCTCCCAGGGAATTCAACCCTGTTGTCTTCCTCCACACCTTGATTTAAGTTGGAAGTCATTACCTAAGGAGAGATTAGATCATTGTCTGGCATATCATCCTGTGAAACCACCGCTAGTTGCATTCCCGCTATTGTGGCTGCTCCCAACTTTATTTCTCCAACATCTTGCTTATTGTGCCACTCCTTAATTATTCCATTTGTTTCTCTATCTAATAGGGCATTTTTAATTGGGTCCTTATCAACCACCTTTACCCCTTCTGCTGAGGGCACTACCTCTCTACCACTCATTTCTGCCATTTTCAAAGAAAAGCTATGCCCAAGATCACTCTCCCTTCCAGGCTTCCCATTGAGAGGCCAAGATTCCACGATAGGGTCATACGTTTGTACTACTGGATTAGGTGTGAGCTCCAGATTTGTGGGTGTTGTTTTTCCACCCATCCTAAATAGCTTCTAGGTATATTTGTTTGCCCTGTCAACCTTTACCGTGCCATTGCACTCCAAATGCCCGTGCTCAATGGATTTGCACAGGGGGCATAGGGATAGTTGGTCTTCTCTTTCAACCTTCAACTGACACATTCCTGCAACAGTGGGGATTTTGATTTCTGAGGGTAGGCTATTATGTGGATTGACTCCCAAACACATCCTGATGTAGGTGCCCTTGCTTCTGTCTATTAAAACTTCATCCATTGACCTTACCATACCTAGATAGCTCCCCACAATTTTCAACAACCCTAATTCCCAAAATTCAGAGGGCATTTCATAGATTCTGATCCAGATTGGGCCTTCCTGGATAATGTATCTCCACGGGTTGAAGTTGGGATACCAATTGATCAGAAAGATTCTGGCATTCCTCAAGTAGTGTTGTCCACTGTTGAGCGCTTTCCATTTCTCCTCCGATGTTTGGAAGATGACCAGGAAGTAATCATTTGCCAGAGCACCGATTTCAACATTGTTGCCCCATCTTTCAAAACACCAATTCTCGACCTCCCCTGTTCCACCAATTACACCCCCCCATTTGATGAAAATCCCTATTTGTTTCAATTTGTCCTATTCGAATTTAATTTTTTGGGGATCTAAGGGAATTTGTAATGGTGGAATAGGGTTTTCAGGCTTGCCAGGGAGCTCTAGATTCCTGCTAGCTTCCTTGCCACTTCCCCGATCCCATGTTTTTCTCCCCCCTTCCTGAACTTTTCGTTCCCCATCTCTCTCGACTTTTCTAGTCTTCCAATTGCTATGTAGACCATCTGCCTTCGCCCAATTTTCCACCTTGCCGAGCCAAGGCCTACCATTTCATCTATCTCCTAGGCCCCGATGATTAGCTATCTGTTGGCTTGATCCTGTAGTGTTTGTGAAATTCTTCCATCCAAATTGGCGACCCCGTTGGCGGATCCAAGGTGGACCGACTGGCCTGTTCCCTTGCCAGGGAATTTTACCGACTATCCAGTCCTTCACGTCGTTCCTTCCTCTTGCGCGATTCTGGTAATCAGGATGGCACTTGTCCACCCATTCGTCATTTGTATACACCCACTGTGGGGTATGGCCATTGTTATTCATCTCCTGCCTTTGCTCGTCGTATCGCCCTCGCCTTCCATCATTTTGTTCTGGTTCTGCTCTCCATTCGCATGTCATGCGTACAGGGCTCTGCTCCTTCTCCGCCATTTCGATAATTTATATCAAAAATTTATATTTTTTCCTTTTTTCTTATCAAACAAACACATTTTTTAATTAATATTTATCTTTATATAATACTATAATAATAATAAAATTATTAATTTTTTAATTTTTTTAAAATAAACCAAGCACTAAACTTTTGTTAAGCAAAGGTTTATACTAAATTTTTCTTATGATTTTTTTTAAAAAATATCAAGTAAATATATTATAAAAAAAAATAGTTAAAATTGTTTAAAATCGTATTCTTCTCTTCGCATAAAAAAATTTAAAAAAAACATTTATTAATCACATCAATTATCTAATGAAATGATATATATGTACTCCAAACGAATATCCACCTAACACGTCTCAAATTTTGAACTCCTTCCATCGATGCCCACCCCATGCTCTTCCACATCACATCATTATCAATATTTAGCATTGCTTACTAAGAAAACTCAAGAAATTTTAATTTTTAATTATCGATGGTGGGTAGGGCAATGTTGAGTGAGGGGTCCACGTCAGCAGAATCCACATTGGTAATTTTTTTTACCAATCTCATAAGAGTCCACTTGGCAACCTGAAAAAAATTATTAGGGAGAAACTTGTGCACACTTCCCAATTTTTTTAGATCATTTTTGAAAATCCACAAAATTCAAGCCCAAATTTGGCATCAAGATGGTGGGCACTTGTTATTTCATGGTTTCCTACCACGCTAATATTGGGTCACTTAACTCCCATTAACTGTGCATTTAATTCCTAACATTCCTCCATCATCGGCCTTCTCCCTACCACCTTGGCATGTGTTTCATTTGTTATCTCTTGTGTTAGCTTCACAGGTACGCCATTCATGGTATCGTTCTGCACTTTAAGTCGTGTCTTGCAGGACCAATGTTGGTTTGGCTCGAGGTCAACGGTGGTGAGGCTATGGATGAGTGGTGGTGATACTCACTTCGCAGTTTCTATGTTTTCCAACACCTCCATTGCCAAAAGGAAAAAAAATTAACTTTTTTTAAGGCAAGTGAGGTTGTGTTCCAACCTCACAATGGAAAAATCTATCCATTGCAAGAATTTTTTTTGAATTTACTTGCATTTTTTTTTTTTGTAAATAACTTTTGAAGTAAGTTATGATATGCTCGAATCTTTAAGCTTTCTTGTAGCTATATCATGGTCGCCTGTGTTTGTATATATATTTATACAAATATATACATATATATCTGTATACATATATATACACACAAATATGGCAAACAAATGTTATTTGCAGCAATATTGTGCCTATATTATGGTTGACTGTGTCTATATGTGCGTATACACAAATATATAGCATATGCATATATATTTGTGTATACACACAATCGGCCATAATATAGGCTCCTCTTTTTGTTTGTGTACCTCTGCAATTTGTATATGTATATTGGTAGTATTTTAAGTTATTATACGCTTCATTGTTAAGGGTTTCTTGCAGCTATATTACGGCTGACTATGTATATATAAATACACACATATATACATACATATATATTTGTGTGTGTATATATGTACACAAATTGGTCAAAAAAATAACAGTAAATGCATACTACATTTTTGTAAACAACATATGCAACTGTCCTTGTCAAGGGTATCATGCATCTATCTTTTGGCCAACTGTGTGTATATATGTACATACCAAATAGTGGGTTTCATCGAGTGGACTCTCAAGGGTTTCATGCACCTATAGTTTGGTCGACTATGTCTTCTGCTACCATGAACCCCTCGCGCAACATTACCCACTCCCCCATCATCCTCTCAACCCTATCCATAGTAGATTCACCTCTCCTGGTATGGTCAAATTTTTCTTAACATTTTACATGTATTTATAGGATTTTCATCCTAAATTTGGTAATCATTCTAGTTATCTAAATTTACATAATATTTTAATATTATAAATAACATATTAATATTATAAATAACATATTAATATTATATATAATATATTAATATTATAATAAACATAATAATATTATGTATGTATTGTATACACACATACATACATACATACATACATACATAATTTATTATGTATATATGTATGTATGTGTGTATACGATACATACATACATACATATGGCAATTCATATGTATGTGTATGTATGGAAAATTATTATGTATGTATGTATGTATGTGATACAAACATACATATGTACATACCTACATATATGCATATGCATGTATGTATTGTATATAATGCATACATGCATACATACATAGAGCCACCTTCACAGACACATAGACATACTTGGCCAAAAGATAGGTGCATGACACCCTCAATTGTGGAGTGTATGATAATGTTCCAATACTGCCAATATAAATATGCAACAAGTGCAGACTTACATATACACATGGTAGAGATATAGAAATTGATGTTTCATATAGCCTTATTCATTTACATTTAAATGAATTTGATGTATGCTTTAATTTATATTCAATTACTTTCACAAGTATGACAATGTTGTTTCAATTCATATCAAAGTGTTGGTTGAAGTTATATATAAGTATCATAGTGTTGTATCACAAAAGGGCACCAAATATTAGTATCATTTGGTTGTTTCAAGTTATATATAAATATCAATGTTGTATCAAAAAATGGCTCCAAATATTAATATCATTTTGTTGATCCATCTTACATGAATGAATTTGTTGTTTCAGTTTGTATCATTCTTTAACTTGTAAGAGTTAGAACTGGGGATGTGATAGTTTACCACACATTTCTTGTTTCATTACACACACACCCTTGATCATTTGCAATCTACTCAATTAGATTTATGTGTTTGTTGTTTCACTTTGTATCATTATTTTAATTGTAAGAGTTAGAATTGGGGATGTGATAGCATAACATGCATTTCTTTTTTCATTGCACACACACCCTTGATCATTTGCAATCTACTCAATTAGATGCATGGTTAGTTTTTTCTTCAATGACTCAATCTTACATGTATAGATTTGTTGTTTCAGTTTGTATCATTCTCTTAATTATAAGAGTTAGAATTAGGGATCTATATTTGTACATGGGTACCTAACATGGCCTCGTAGACTTTCCATTTTTGTGTCATTTTCCTAATAATCTAAGTTGCACTTAAGGGGGGTGTTGGTGTGAATAAATGTCTTGTATCTAGTTAATTTCCTTACTGGGTAATTAGGGGACATATTCACATGTTAAATTTACTTAGGTTCTAAGATTCATTCTAGAAGTCTTAGTTGTCATTTCTAGATCTTATCTTATCCTAGGTTGTTATGACTTAGTTGTCCCATGTGATAGGATTAAGACATTTTTCATGATCTTGTATAATCCTATCATCATATGTACATTGTCATATTCAGTGTGGCTGCTATTTTGGCATTCTTTCATCCTTAATCATAGCATGATATTTTTGGCATCTCTCTTGTGGAATTTATTTTGTTCTGCAAGTGATCTTGGGGTGTTGAGGAGTTCACCATAAACTCCTACACATTGGTTGTGGTGCATGTATATATTTGTTATATGAAAAGAAAGGTTAATAAGTCCATTGAAACCTCATTGATAACCTCCAATGTACAATTATATCCTTTGATTACAATTTCCTATGGTGAACAACATTTATAGTGTGAAGGGTACCCTATGCCTTAAAATGTAGGTTAAAAAACACTAATGTTTTGAAACCTCCAATTTGTTAAAATATATTCACAACTATACTTATCTACATCTGCATTTGAAATAACAATAGCATTTCACAATAATGTGTCTAGGTATGAGAAATTGCAGGTTTCAAAACATGTCATGTTTTGTAACCTACACTTCACCGAGGAACACCGTGTTTTGTAACCTCTACCGTGGATAAGTATATTCATAGAAATCTTTTTTATATGTTTGCAAGTGTGTTTTTACCTTCTTTTTCCTTATTTTCCTTAACATGTATCTAACTTGACAAGCCTTGATTCACATCAATTTAGATCTCACACCTATTTGAGAAAAAATCAAACATGGTTACAATATCTAAATATTGAATAGTACATAAGATAACATTGATGGAAGAATGCCATCTTGCTACCCTCTTCCTCATCGCAAGGGTACATAATATATCTAAATATTGAATAGTACATGGATACAATAATTGGTTGCCCTCTTGCTCGCCACAAGGGTTCTACTACTTGGTGGAAGAATGCTCTCTCGAACCATCTCATGGTTGGATCTCCCTCTTCAGATGATTCCTTTGAGGAGGGCGACCCTCCCCTTACTACCCCCTTGGAGTCGGAGCCTTTCCAGGCTCCTCTTTTGACCTGCCCTTCTGTGGAACCTTCTGCTATCGTTGTGCCTTTGATTCTTTCCCATCTCTCATCATTTGATTTTGTTGGTCCTTTGATCGCTCATGTCTCCTCTTCTTCACTATCGGCTCCCTCGCTACATGGTGGCTCCTCACCCGGGGTGGCTGTTGTGGATCTGCTCCCCTCGCCTCACTCAATGGATTTCGATTTTGAGCCTTCCTGGTTGGTTGTGCTAAGGAAGAAGAAGGGACTTCCCAAATCTGTTGCCTCTTCACGACCTTGGGTTTTGGGAGTTAGATTGGTCCCCTCTATTTCTGGGGTTGTCTAATCTTTTTTCTGTTGTTCTACAGCTGTCGATCAGCTATCTTTATTTGTTTCTCTAGTTCAATTGGTTTGAACTAGCTTCCTTTGGCCCTCTGGGCTCTATGTGTAAACGGTACAGCACCCTGTAAATGTTGCTTATCTTATCAAAAAAATTGATTAGTTTCAATCATCAATCATCATTTCAACACCACAATAGACATGTAGTTTGTAGAGCCAATTATCTTGATTCCTTCCTACCCTCTACTAATTTTTATATTCACAAACTAATTTTTTGTCTTTCAAAATAAAAGTGCATTGTTTGTTGTAGAGGGACCTAATACAACATTTTAGATGTCATTATTTACTTACATGTAGAGATTGGTTTGAATGTAATATATACTTCTCCTAATTAGAAATTCTATTAGAGTTTGGGTTTTTTCTATAAAAGGTTTTCCTAGGGTATATTTATGTAACTCTTATTCTATGGTTTCTTTGAACTTCTCCTTTCATTCCTACTCTTTTATAAATTTTTTTTGGCATGCTAGAATGATGCTAAAAAATTGTGGATTAGTTCCTTTGATATTCTCCTTATAATATTAATGTGGAGATAATTTCATGTTTAATAGTTGAGCTTGATTTTGAATGTGGTTACCAAGGGGTTTGTGGGCATATTTCCTTACATTTTATAATTATTCATACTTAAATATTTGATGTAGACTCATTATGGGATAAATAGTGTAGTCATATAGCATCATTGAGATTCCACCTTCACATGTTACATCCATAAAAATCTCAACTTCTACACATGCTTCACTAAATTCTCTTGAGTGGTATCATACTAGTCCTTTTGGTCATTGAGATATCTACTTATTTGGCATACACCACATGTTTGTAGAATCTCATTTTTAGGATCATATTGACACTATTAAGGACAATTGTCTCCTATTTGATGATAACTCCTATGGATTTATATCTCATTTTTATATATTATGCAAGTGTATTTTTACCCTCTTCTTCCTTATTTTTATTATAGAGCATCTAACTTGATATTCCTTGATTCGCATCAATTTAGATCTCACACCTATTTGAGATAAATTCAAACATGGTTACAATATCTAAATAGTGGATCGTACATAATCCCATTGATTAGCTTCAATCATCAATTGGCATGTCAACATCATGTTAGAAAAGTAGTTTTTAGAGCCAATTATCTTGATCCCTTCCTACTCTTTGCTACTTTTTATATTCACAACTCAATTTTGTAACTTGCACTTCATGGGGTACTCAAAACACATCATTTATTGTATCCTCTACTATGGAGAAGTATATTAATTTTTCCCAATAACAACAATAATGATGTTGTTGCTATTTGAATTAAAAACCTAGAAATACACACTTCAAAACTAGAGGGATTGGGTACATTGTGAAGTGCAAGTTAAAATAGACAGTGTTTTTTCAGCCTGCAATTTCTTATACTAGGCAACATGTGCAATTTGAAGTGTGTGTTGTTAAGGTTATTGTATGCCATAAAGTGTAGGTTAAAAAAGACAATGATTTCAAACCTTTTATTTCTTACTAAACATATATTTGTTTGCATTTGAAATAACAACATTTCATGATAGTGTGTTTGTGTATGATAAATCATTAGTTTCAAAACACATTGTGTTTATAACTTGCACTTTATAGGATACCCAAAATGCATCCTAGTTTGTAACCTTTATTGTGGAGAAGTATATTCAATTTTCCCAATAACAACTATAAGTTTTTTGCTATTTGAAATGCAAACCTTGATATACACAGTTAAAAAATAAGGGTTGGGTACATTATGAAGTGTAGGTTAAAAAACACAGTGTCTTTTGAAGTATGCAATTTTTTATAGTAGGCAATGTGTGTGGTTTCAATGGTGTACTATGAAGTTTAATGTATGTCATAAAGTGCAGGTTAAAAAAGACATGTTTTCAAACCTTGTATTTCTTATAAGACATTCATAACTATACATATCTACATTTGCATTTCATGACAATATTTGTGTATAAGAAATTGTAGGTTTCAAAACACATAGTTTTTAACAACCTACACTTCATTTGTCCAATTTTATTTTAAAACCCTAAGTAAGTGAGAAACCAAAAAAAAAAGTTAGAATTTTAACTCACCTATCACCTGAATATCATATACCCAAAAAATATCCCTTCATATAAATGATAAAAAGTTTGTCATTTTATCAAATAATCAACATATAACTAAATAAACATCATGATCACATACATCAGTTAAGGGGAGGTGACCTAGATGTCCCCCCTCTACACCACTCAACCCACTATCATGTTTGTATATTTTTTCTCAACCGAAACCTATATTTTGACCTCTATTATAACACCTAAATTAGGCCTTACACAAGCATGCAATCTCCTCCTAAAGGTTGGCCATTATTGGTTGATTCTCCCACATAATGGCTTGGGAACTCTCTAACTAAGGTGAGATAGTTTCCATAGCATCACTAGAAGTAGGTATTTCCATTTATCTCATACTGAGCCAATTGTGCCTCCTGCCCATTAGTTCAGCTCCTCATCTTGGCGGGTCCCTCCATATGATGCTATGTACCATTTTGCATGGTGTTATGTATGTTATGATGTCTTAGACACGTCGTTTTGTAGGGAGAAATAGTCACATCCATAGAAGAAATGGCATTATAGAAGGAAGCAACTACATCAAGAATGAATCATTGATGTGAGAATCGATGCTTAGGAGTGTTAGCTATACTTTTTTAAATATGTTTTATGTTCAAAAATTGTATGTAAATTTGGCAGCGTTTTGGATTTTTGGGAGCAATTGTTCATGCAATATGTTAGCATGACTTTGGATATTTAGTAATGTCTAGTAGTATTATAGTTGTACTAGTTAGGAGGTCAATTTTGTGTATTTCATTCATGAAATGTAAGGTGGTAAAATATTATGGAATATGCTCCATGTATATTTTATAAGTAATTTTTATTTTTAATGGAATGTTACATGTCAAAATCATTTTTTTTTTAATTTGATTTGGGAGCACAAATCTGAGTTGATATTTCTTTAATTTTAAATTAAAAATCAAGAATTAAGGGGTATTCATTATGTCAAAATTGTTTTAGACATGATATGACCCCATTCCTCATGGTATAGGAGGCCTTTCCTTCAACAAGACTTAATCCCAATGTAATAACATTACTTGCACAATAGAAGAGTATGATATAGGAAATATGCCACAAATACTTGACAATAATATTCCACTTCAAGTGGCATATCTTGAATAACCTTCAATAAGAACACAATACTCAATATGATGATAATAACTAACCTCTACCTCATATGGATACCTTATTTATGTCATGGGTGTCACTCAATCTTACTTAGATGCTTAAATATAACACTTAGGACAACCTAGTTATTTAAATAAGAATAAAATAATTATTGTGTAACTTAATTAAGAGTTAAGACAGCCACAACCTAACTATTCATCGGCCTTTACACAATATCTAGGATTAAGGGTGTAGGATATCCCCCTCTCCAAAGAAGCATTGTCCTTAATGTTGATTAACTATAAATTATTTTGCATAAAATATTCATCATCCAAGTTTATGATATCTCTCTCCTCTAGTAATAGATCCTCTTTATAAGGAGTCCTTCCAAGAGTGTCGGGATTCCTTCCCTTGCCTTTTTTTGAAGGCTCCACCATGGTGCGATAAAATAATTTTGTAATAAATTATATGAAATGAATCCAATCAATCAAAAATAAATATTGTATCTTACTATAGCCTAGTACTCACTTCTCAAAAAAAAAAAACTCAAATTAATTTGTAGTCTTAGGGGTGAATTTGGTGGAAACCCTAGGTATGCAATAAATCATACAAAACAAATCCAATCGATGGGTAAACCCACAAAAGTGGTTTGCAATTCCTATGAGGAAGGAAAAGTTGCAAAAAATGACCCCATGCAAAAAAAATTGGTTTTTGGGTGTTCAAACGAACTTTTTGTTCAAGCAAACCAAAAGGGGATTCGCTAGAACCCTAGTTTGAGCAAACCCATTAAATGCAGGGTCCCACCATTCTTGAAAAAAACAAAAAGAAAACCTTTTATGGAAAGGGGGTTCGCTCAAACCCCCTGGTTCACTCAAACCCCCCTTTTCCCACCTTCTCACCCTCTGGCACCAAAAAAACTCTAGAATTTTTCCCTTTGAAGCTCGAGTTGAGGATGACAATGGAGGAGACCTCACAGACCCAACTAGATGATGGTAATTCTCGAAACGAGCTATCCAACGAATATAATTTTAATATGTTTTGGTTTTATTATGTATTTATTTTTTTAGTTTTATTAAACATGGTTTTTTCACTAAAAATCAAGCTCTTTGTTCTGCACATGTGGAAAAATAGCAGATTATCAAAAAAAAAAATGAATGCACTATATATTGAAGTCTTTGATCCAACAAAAAATTAAATTAAATTTTGATACATAGAAAAAAAGTTACGTTGTATACGGTCCGCCTATGTCTAAATTGTAATTTGTTTGACTTCAAAACTTGATTAAGGAAAAAATATTCAATAAAACACTATGAAACCAATTGGAAGCACTAGATATCGTAGTTACAAATCTAAATTCAAAAAAAATAGAATTTTATACTTCATGGAAAAAAGGTATGTTGTATACAGTGAGCGTCACTCCTTAAAAATGGTGTTTACTGAAAAAAAAACTAGTTTTCGAAGGAGATGGAAAAAGAAGTGCAATCTGATTCCAAAAATTTTGAAAAAAATATATTTAGAATCTACAAAAAAAATGTCACAAATCACTAGTTTGCATCATTTTCAAATTCCTCACGGTTTGGCCACTATAGGTGCCCAAAAGTGAAGATTTAGTTAGAAAAAAGTATATCAGTGTCTAGTTTGGCCAAAAATTGTAAACCAATATTGAGGGATCACCCCAATATAAAATTTATTTTGTAATTTACCAGGTCCTAGGCCTCACTTCACAAAAAAAGCGTCAAGAATTTATCTTATTTGTAGCATTGGAAGCGAATTTAGTGGAAACCCTAATTTTGTAATAACTTATTGTAAATGAATCCAATTATCTTCAAAATATGACTAAGTGGATCAACTTGTTCTTGTTCAACCAACTAGAATTTAGGGGAAAATTGTTAATTTTGTATCCTTAGGAGTGAATTATGTGGAAACCCTAATTCTATAATAAATCCTTGAATACTACATCAAATGACCTCAAATTCAATATATCTTGGAAAACCCTTTAAAATAAGGGAAAAATCTCCAAAATTAGAGTGATATGTGCTTCTCAAAATGATCTCCAAAATTTTTAAATAATCACCTTGTTTCTTATCTTTAGCATGTCAAGATCATGCTTTGATAGGTCACTTGTAATAAAATAACTTGCACAATATAAGTATGTAATAAGAAATATGCTAAAAATACTTTATAATAATATGCCACTTCAAGGGGGAAATCTCCAAATCCACTTCAAGGGGGATACATCTAATAGTCTTTAGTAAGAACACAATACTCAATATAATGATAATATCTAACATCTACCTTCTATATATACCCTACTTATACCTTGGATGGTACCCAAGAAAACTTAGATACCTAAATATAACACCTAGGATAACCTAATTATCTAAATAAGAATATAGTAATGGTCATACAACTTGAATTAAGATTTAAGATAGCCACAATACAAATACGCATAACCCTATGCACACTATATGAATAAAGGTAGAGGTCAACAAGATTAAAGATGAAATCTTGAAATTATTATCATTTGCATAAACATGAAGATTGACATGAGACTCAAGATACTAAATTATATGGAATAGCCTCAGTTAATATATTAGAGGTTATCAATTACTAGGAACAATACATGGCCATAACACCATTCTTATTAGAGTTGATCATATTTTATCTCGTCGTGATGTCTCCCACTCCTGTCGCCCATGTCTCTCTGCCTTCTCCTGCTTCAGCTATCGGTCGCATCCCTACTCTTGTGCCCTCCCTCGTTGCTTTTGCTTGGGTTCTAGATCTTGTGAGGGGCTTTTCTCATGGGTTGCCTATTACGGATGGTTTCTCTGAGCTTGGGCCTTTAACTATTACTGAGGCCTCTTCGGCTCGTGCCCTTCCTACAAATGTGTCCCCCTCTGCACGTCCTCTCATGCCTATCCCTTCAGTGAGGGCTCTTTCTTACTCTTTGGTAGCCTATTCTAGTTATACTTTCCCTCCTCAAGCGTGCACTCTCCCTTGTGCCAAACCTTCCTTGGTGGTGGTTTGTGGGGAGAATGTTGCTAAGAATGAGGATTTCTACCAGAGGCAAGGTTTGGTGTGCCATTTTCCTTTGGATTCTTAGAGGACCTTAGTGGAAACTAAGATTGAGCTCTTCCCTTGTGCTAAAGTTTTTTCCATCGCTAATTTTGGTTTTTTTGAGGACTATTTATTGATGCTAGGTCATCTTTAGGCTTGGGGAGAGCACTCTCACTCAAACCTTGGACCTCTTCCTTCAAGCCCCTTATCGAACCACTCAATGTGCATTTGGTGTCGATTAGACTCTCGAATCTCCCCCTCCAGTTCTGGGAGGAGACTTGTTATGAGGGCATTGCAAACTCTATTGGTCATTTTTTGAAGGTTGATGAGTCCACTTCCTCTATGGGTCACTCCACCTTTGCTTGTATTCTAGCGGATATTGATCTCTTTGCCTCTTCACAAGGATGTGGTTCTATTGGTTGGGGATCGACCCTCGTCACAACTGCTCAATTATGAGGGTCTGACTTTTAGGTGTCATCATTGTTTTACTACTATTCACCTGGCTTCGACTTGCTCTCTCTTGCATCAAAAAGGTGTGGCTACTTGGTGGAAGAACGCTAATGATGATCTCCTGACTATTCTAGCTTCCAACTCTTCTAAGGATGCCTCCTCCTAGGCTTTTGATGAGCACCCTACCCCTGACATAGTTTTGATTTCTCTTGAAGTCCCTACGGATGTTTCTCCCCTTATGGGTGCTTCTCCTACTCCTTCAGCTGCCTCCACTCTGCCTCAAGGTTCTTTTGGCGATGGTGACTATTGTTCACCTAATTTCCCTCTTGTTCCACCCTCGTGTGTTGATGGTCTTCCCTTGGGGGAGTCCCTTGTTTCCCCTCATTGCAAGTTGGCAAATGATAGTATCACTTGGACTGTCGTTCTTAGAAGGCATAAACGTTCCTCCCCTTCCTCTTATTTTTCTCATTCTCAAGACTTACTGGATAAGTCTGTTGTATAGGATCGAGACCCTTGTTTCTCATTTCTTTATGGTTCCTTGCTCCAGTCAAAAGCATTGTTGTTCTTAGTTTAGTCTTTTAAGTCTCACCTCTAGTGAGATTTTTCCTGTTTGCCTCGATGGTTGTTTTGTAATGGGTTCAGGCCCTTCCCAATTTATCTTAATCAAAACAATACACTGCCATCATGGAATTAATAACTCAAGAATAAACCAGTCAAAGACAACTAAGAAAATCATCTTCACTCAAGTGAATGTCTCAAAGGAATTTATTGGTGACTTGATTACAATTAATTGACTCTACATATGGCATCACAAATTGCTCTAGGATTGATTATTTCTATTATATGCAAACATGTCTAACTTTGGCATACATTTCAATTCTATAATGAGACATACGTAGGTAATTATATATGTAAGTGTATTCATGCAACCACCTATCCTAAATTAAGCTATAATCCTTGTATCTAGCACTCAACCAAGTCATTTTTATTCCTAAGTATTTTTAATCTACAAAGGCACTTTTGGCTAGGTTTGTGATTCATGGCTCCTTGTTAATATATTCATTGTCTATAATATTCCATTTTTCTTTAATTTCATAAAAATTGGAAAATTATTATATGCAAATAGGATGGACTAAAATTATGACATCTATACAAATGGAAGAAGTTATTAATATTTAAATATGTATGTGTTTCATGGATGCTATAGCTATGAATACTGAAATAAATTATAGCTTAGAATCTAGAATTAATCTTTTATCTCCATAAAATCTAAATTTTAATGCAAGAATGTTATCCAACTTAGTGCCACATGCATCACCTCATAAAGGTTTTCTATTCTTTCGAAGTTGTCAAAAGTATGCAAGAAGCTTGGGAAAAGACACCAACTACTTAAACGATTTAGTAATGCATGAGTTCTAAACTTTGAATAAGTTAGTTATTAATTCTTGGAACATTCATGGAGAGTATGCCCTAACAAATAATTACATAATGTAAGCACTAATTGATATGGACAAGTCAACCCAATGTCGAAAGGTGGGTTATTTTGTCTCACAAAATCCATTGGTGGCATTCACAATGTTCAAGGAGGCCAAGAAAGGAATCGATAAGGGACCAAATATTGGTTGTATTACACTCTTGGCAACCTCTGATTGCCTTCTTTTTTTGTCCGCATTGATTCAATATAAATAAATAAATATATATATATATATATATATATATATATATATATATATATATATATATATATATATATATATATATATATATTGAATGTGTTGAACAAAGACGCCAAGTGTTGCAAGTGCTACCAACTAAGAAATTTTGATTGCACAACTAGAATGGTCAAGATAAAGTCAAGTATAATGTGTCAAGCTAATAAACCCAAAGAAAGAAATAATATTAATGCATGTAAAAACTCAAGGGCCTTAACCAAAATACACTATGGGGTATGCAACCAAATAGACAAGGCTAGTAATTGCATGGCTACAAAGCCCAAGTAAAAAGAATAATTTCAAGGAAGATCAACAAAATTGTCCTATTGACTAATGACATTTAAAGAGGATAACCTGTGAGACCATATAAAAAGCCAAAAAAACTAAGAGTAGAGGCTATTGTAAAAGAGAGCTCCCATGCATGAGACTTGTGCTCAATTGAGTAGGAAAAGATCAAGTTGAAGAAGGATCCTAGGGTATATTCTAGCAACATATAATATGTTTTAAGGTCAATGGCATGTCTAGTTATGTTTTATCTTAAGGGTCATTATCTCCATTATGGTTGACATTGTACATGTGTATGGGCTAGCAAATTGTGATGTCTGATAGAGGCATGGTATGTTTGACAAAGGATCGGGTATCTGAAAAGGACAACTTTGCTAGCTAAATGCACTAATTAATCACAAGGCCTCAATGAAATGGAATAACTACCCTAGTGGAGATTAGAGCTCCACATCTACTAACAATGTATCTAGGTGAAGTCAGCAATGGTGTATCTAAGAAAAAATTTTAACAATGTATTCAAATGAAGATGGCAAAGGTGTAGCCAAGTGGAGTGCCTTGTGAGTAGTAAGAAACTTCCTTGGTTGTGAGAGCTTTGACCCATTGATGATTGTAGCCTCCTAGGTTTTATGAGTGCACTCAAGTCTAGATGTATATATTATACTAGTGTGTGCACATGTGAATGCTTTGTGTGTGTTTGGAAAGGTGTTATCCTAAGTTTGAGCAAGCATATTTAATATTGGACCTCATCAAGCTAGAAAAACCACACTAGTTGAATGTCCTTGAATTCCTTCAGCCACCAAAGATCCCATTGATATTGTGTGAGGCAAGGACCATGTTGTGAGGTTGGCCATGTGAAAAATGAATATTGAGACATTGGTAAACCCCAAACTAGACAATAGCATAATAACTAGGTGATATCCCAAACTCGTTTTGCAATGTTATATGATGAAGCATATTTAATTAGCTTAATGAATACATCCGTGGATGGTTCACATTATCGTCACTTAATTTGGGTTTACCTGTGTTGTAGATGTATGTCTAGTGAAGGGTAAGGATAAACAAGCAACTAAGTGTGGCCAAATTAAACAATGTTAGAGTCAAGCGCAAAAGTGGACATCTTTAGATTTTTGTTCTCAATATGTGAATAAAAGATACAGGATTTGTGTAACTCAAAATGAAGTGATTAATCTAATTGGAATTAGGCGGTTAGAGTGGCAATATTAAAGCCCCTCGAGACCTTGAATTGTAGTATAATTAGGCCAATTTCGATTGCCTATATAAGATATGTTCTCTATAATTAATAGAACTAAAAGGCAATTCTTAAGGTTTTAAAGCACTTTGTTATTATTATCGAAGCCAATTCTTGCTCCTATGTTGATGATTCTTTGCAAAACCATGGTTTAATTATGGCAATGTTCTAGCATATGAAGCTCAAGGACTACGAAAATCTACCTGTGAAGCCATGTAAACGAAGCATTCTGTAATGGCAAGCTCTGAGACGTACGGCCAGAGTTTGAGTGTATTCATAGGTCATCCACCTACCATTTATTTTCTGCAGAAGGTGGCCTCGTTTAATTTATTTATGTCTAAGTTAAATCTGAGTTTCTTGACTTGTGCAATTCGTCGGGCTAAATTTGAACTATGGATTTCCCCAAAGCCATGGTCACTCAAGGATTTACATAAACTAAAGTTTAAAATCATGGACCCGCTAAAGATAACTCGGTTATAATGTATGCCGCTCTTGCAATTGAGATAGGGAGGGGAGCGATGTTGATCTAGACTCGAGATCCACATTCCAACCAACTAGACTGAGACTTCGATGTCTGAAAATATTCGTCTGAACCCCACGTGTGGTTTACACATCATCCCAGGCAATCTCCATGGGTCAAGAGTAGTCTGTGCCTAAGTGGCCCATAAGGGCCACCATAGCCATCAATCCTTCATATAAACTACGGCCATTGATTACTGGGAAAACCCATTTGCAACTAATTATTTTGCAGTTAATGGTATAATCACATCAACAAGGGCTGTCATGCAGCTGCAGTCCCTGCCTAAAGAAATGTTGCAATTAGTTGATTAAAAGAAAAAATCATGCCATTGATTATTGAAGACATAGAACATTGATGGAAATGATAAAAAAAAAAATAGCATTTGCAGTGAAAAATAGCTCAGTTAAACAGATTTTAGACACATCATGATACCTGCACAATTAAACATCCTAAGGTTATACAGCTTGTTGAGCATTGGACACATGCTAGAAACTTGGCAACTGTCTCCGCAAACAAAATAGTAGTGCTAGGCCTTTCCAAAGCAATATTCTGAAACTTGGCAGTCAGTGTCTCCACTAACAGGGAAAGTATTAATCTCCACCAGCGATTTAAAAAGTTGCTATGGTTGTTACTGTAGGAAACAGAGACAAGCAAAACTACAAATAGCAACAGAAAAGAGAGGAGAGAAAACACAATAACATATGGAAAGAATATTAAAACAGATCAGATTTGTATTAATGCCATTTTTATAAAACAGAGCTGCCAGTGCTCTTGTACAGTCATGCTTTCGTCCATATCAAAGACAGAGTAACTTGCCCTAATATATTTTCAAAACAGAGTTCTTCACTTAGCAACAGGGAAGCTTCCAGAATACGTGCCAAAATAGAATTGTCTAGATACATCTAGAAGGAAATAGAAGGAAGAAGAAGATAGAAAATAAATGCGGTAAATAGAGTAGGTAGTCTAATGTGGCAGGGAAGATTAGAAGAGCTGATCTGGAAGACCGTGTCACCAACAGTTACTTTGTCCAATTTCATAGTAAATACTAGCTAAGCCAACACTTACGAGGATATCAAAATCAATGAGCTTCATTCTAAATAAATTGACCACTTTAAGGGAAAATAGCATAGATCGGAGCAATGAATGGAAATTGGCAAGAAATCTGCTCGTGTAGTGCTAAAATGGCATTATTTGCTGATACAGAGATGGGACATGTAAATACTAAAAAGCCATGGATTTCATGACTTAGTTTTCTTTCACTTTTCTGAGGGTAAATGAACAAATAATGTTGTTTGTTTGTAGGTTTCCCTTTGTACCTTTTTTTTCTTGCAGTGGACATATGGCACTGCTTTTGGGTGCAATTTGTTTGTGAGGCTAAATATCCGAAAGAAAGGACAATATCATATGCAATAATGCAAGGCAAGTTAACATTAAAAAAACCTCTCAGCAGTTGGATTACCAAACTTTAAAAAACCCAGTCACTCTTCATGTGCATGCAATCATATTGCAGAAAGATTCTGATCATAACAGAGATGTGGATTCCTGACCTACAACAGTTTCAGCAAAAGCAAATTAGCCATCACATTGCTCTCTTGCTTTGCCCGTAGCTACCTATAGCAGTCATTCAAGTGCCCAAACAAAAAATTCTTACTTATACATAAATAAATACAATCTCTAATTGCTATAATTTTAGGCACTACCACATCCTTTTCAATCTGACTTTTACGCTCCCTAAACTTTGAAAACTGTTTTGCTTGTGAAAATGTAGAACGCACAAGATTAAGGCATCAGTGTACATGTTTTGATCGTGAACAAATATAAATGACGAAAATGTGGAGTACAATAGGAAAATAGATTTTATAATGTAAAGCAACAAAAGCCTTATCACAGCTTCCAAACTCAATTGATTATTGCACTTCAAAAGAAAGCGGAGAGTTTGCCTCAATTGACCAGTCCTAAGGTGTATCTACCACTAGATATTTCCAAGTGAATATGTTATGGGATAGTTAGAAGTGTTATATAGATATTTTGATTCTTTTGCTCTGTATGTAGTGAAGTGAAAGTGTCTAGAACCATAGTTGCCGGGAAACTCCATTTTGGGAACATAGCCAACGTACCAGTCCCTGTACCCAAAATTTCCGGCGAATCATTTACATATAAAATAGCCGTCTCCTTATTCATTTAACTCACGTACCCTAATTTTATTGGCGTCCCCGTCCGCATACCAGTACTCGTACCCTACATATCCCAGCAACTATGTCTAGAACACTTGTGATTATACCATGATATATTGGCTTTGCTCGGAGATAAGAAATTCTTCATCAACTGCTTTGCTCGTGAGGAGGTGGTCAATCTCTGAATATTGTGCAGAAATAGAAGAATGATTTATAGCATAGTTGAAAAACTCGCCAAGCCCAAAAAACACGACTCAGCAAAAACTCGGCAAAAGCGCAGAAAAAACTCGGCAACTTATACCATGATATATTGGCTTTGCTCAGAGACAAGAAATTCTTCACCAACTGCTTTGCTCGTGAGGAGGTGGTCAATCTCTGAATATCGTGCAGAAATAGAAGAATGATTTATAGCATAGTTGAAAAACTCGCCAAGCCAAAAAACACGACTCAGCAAAAACTCGGCAACTTATACCATGACATATTGGCTTTGCTCGGAGACAAGAAATTCTTCATCAGCTGCTTTGCTCGTGAGGAGGTGGTCAATCTCTGAATATTGTGCAGAAATAGAAGAATGATTTATAGCATAGTTGAAAAAATCACCAAGCCCAAAAAACACGACTCAGCAAAAACTTGGCAAAAGCACAGCAAAAACACAGCAACTTAAAAAATCACTTAAATTTCATGATAAACGCATTCTTTTGCAAAATTCAATGAGAAGATGCATCCAATGAGTCTATAAATGAGTTCATAAAAGAAACAAGTTGAGTTTAATTGTATTTGATTGATTTGAAAGCAAATTGGATACAAAACGGCATCCTCATGTGGAATGCGCTGATATTAATAGTCTGAAACAAAATGAAAATTGCAAATTATTTTTATAAAACTGAAAGTAAATACTACATTAATATATTTTACAAATTTACATCTTCCTCTTCCCATGTCTAGTGAAAACTAGGGGGAGGTCAAACTAGATGATATTATAGTTGAAGACTTGTAGGCAAACTTGGAAACTTGGACTTGAAGAGTACCTATAAAATCAAATGAAATGAAAATGCCTTTTTAGCGGCTGCAAGAGAACTTTTTTTTGGATGGGCGAATTTTTTTTGCGAACTCGTCGAGTTTTTCTCCTTTATTTGGCGAGCAATTTTGGAGAGTACATGCGGGAAAAACCCGCCATCAAAAAAAGCTTGAGAGTTTTTTAAAACTCGTCAATTACTCGGAGAGTTTTTCAACTATGATTTATAGAACAAATGCTTAATTACTAATTAGTGCAGGTATCTCACAAAATTTCAATATCCTTTATTCTTTGATGCATATCAACACCAAGTTTTAAAGTTCTCATTTTGCCACAAGCTAAAGAATGATTTATAGAACAAACCCTTATGCCAAAATGGTGGCTTAAAAAGAGGCTATTGAGTTCCATCAAAGCATAAAGCGAGCACAGATTGATAGATATCAACAACGAAGATTCGAACTACAAATCATAATCCCCTTAACAGGATTCATCAATGTCCTAGTTTTAGATACTAATGCAGGTGGAGGGAATCATGTTTGGCATGTGGAGTAATGTGGATTGTTAAAAATGCATCCACATGGCATGCACTTAACATGAGCATTAAAGCAAATATCACAATTTGAATTTTCAAATATAAATAAATAAAAAATAACTCAAAAAAACATTGCAAACTATATGAAGCTGAAATTTAAACAATAAGTACAATAATAATTCATTGATTCCCTAAGAATAATAATCATAGAAATAATGTAAAGCATGATTTATATAGAGAGATGCCAAAAAAAGTAATGCGGCATCATACATAATACATAGGTACAATGAACAAGCTGCTCAAAAATCAAAGTTATCATTTGATTGACTTCAGAAACTAAGGGTTCTAAAACCTGCATAGTTCCATTTGACAATCCAAGGGCAAATTAGTTTAGCTCTGTAAGGTGAGCTGCAACAACAAGTGGGTATGCAACAGAGCTGCAGAACATATAAATATCAGACATGAGATCTACATATTTGAAACGAACAGATAATTAGTTTTTGTAGAAAGTGAAATCATCCATGGGCATTATAGTCCATGTAGACTGTAAACTAATTTCCAGGCATATTGTTTGTGTAGGAAATCAAGGTTTTAAGGATAACTTGTCTATTGGCTTTGCTCAGATACAAGAAATTCTTCATTGACTGCTTTGCTCATGAGGAGGGGGCCAATCTTTAAAAATTGTACAGAAATAGAAGAATGATTTATAGAACAAACCCTTAAACCTAAGGGTTCTCTAACTTAAATTTAAATCTAATTTTGAAACTCAACTTTCATTATTGACAGGATCAGCAGATGCAACACTCTTAAACCTTTTCCTTGACCTTTGTTGTAATATTTTGACATGGTCTGTGTTTAGAGAAGAGCAGCACAACTATAGGTAATTAGATCCTGATTAATATTAAGTTTGAAGTGACCCGATCTGCCTTGTGCTCATCATATTACTCATTGCCAATACCAGACCTTAATCAAGGAACACTCAACATTAGGTATTTTGGCTTTTTAGGAAAAAAAGTTTAAATAATGTTGGTGTGATTACAATACAGTAACATGATCTCATGCACCTCCCCACTCCCCCCCCGCCTTCTCTCTCTCTCTATCTGTACACACCTATGTGGTAGACATGTATGCATATGTGTATCAATGTGTGTAAATAGAGAGGGGTTCGCGCATATATGGTAGATACATCCATGCAAAATGTGGAAGCATAGACAATGCATGTGAATTGTTTGACAAAATGAAAATGTGGGGCGAATGAGGAAAAACAAAAATACCAACGAAAATCCCATTTTAAAAATCAAAGTGTTGCATACCAAATGCAAATCTAAATGTCCTTTTGGGCAGACAACTAACAGATTTTTTGTTACAAAATACATTGCATGCATAGATCAATGCCCCAATAATTAATACGAGATCATAAAAAACTCATCAAATGCCCACATGCACACAAGGCACAAGTTTAATCACCTGCTGTAACTTTTTACCACTTGTAGCATTCCACACAACTCTTGTAGCAGCCTACACAATACTAGTAGCACGGCTACAAGTGAGTTGCTAAGTGACCATGAAAATTCCAATAATTTGATTTTCATTTTGGAAAAATCAAGCGAACATAATGAAAATTCTAATAATCTGCTTAAACTATTTAGTGAGTTCAGAAAAATTCAATTTCAGTTTACTTTTGAACTCTTTTTTCATTACAGTTGTATGCCAAAGTGATGTGTAGACAATAATTATTTAGAATCTTGTGATTAAATTTAGTGGAATCTACATATGCAAAAAAAAATATAATATTTAACTAGGAAATGTACTTGGTAAAAATGAATACCAACTTCAGCCCCAATTTCAGAAGAAGAAAATATTTTGGGAAAAAATCAGTATTAGTAAGTGTGTTGCACCTCCTTTAAGCATCACCTAGCACAGTGTGTTCCCATTGCATCGTATGCACAAAACCATGGTTCTGAGGAGGTTTCTATGTGTGCATAGTCAATCTCAACAATGTTGGTAGCAGAAATCTCCTCTCAAAGACTTTACCTCTAATAATAACAAACATCTTTCATCCCTGCGGAATGTTGCAACAATAAGAAAGATGTATTATAACAGACAAAACATGTGATGCATCTAGATAGCTGCCAGCAAGCATCATAAGCAAGGATACATGGAGACGCATCCCCTAGGTTTTTGCCCCCCGTACCCGTCCCGGAAACGTTTCGGGGACAGGGGACACCTGGGGGACGGCTGACAGCCATCCCCAAAAGGTCCCTGAAATTAGGGGACGTCCCCAATTAAAGGAAACGTCCCGAAATGGAAAGGGGACGGGTAGGGGACGCCTAGCCATCCCTCGGTCGTCCCCCGTCACCCAACAACATTTTAAACACAAAAATAAAAGGTTTTTTTTAATTTTCTTTTTTTTAATTCTTTCCTTTGTGGGCCCCACGCCTTCCCAACCCTAATATGGCCACTAAAAACATTTTCTTACCTTCATTTGACCTCATTTTAACTTGCCAAAATAAAATTGCAGCCAAGAGCAAAAGTGAGAAGAGAAAGAGGAGGGTTTGAAGGAGTTGTTGGAGAAGAAAAATCAGCATTTAGGAGGAAAAAAGGAGAGCATTAAGGCAGCAACTAGCAAGAGAAGTGAGTTATTCTTCCATTATCTTTCATTTTTTTCCATTTTTTTCTTAGTTAAAATGATAATGTATGATTTTTATTTTTATTTTAATTTTCAGTTTGCAAACACCAAAACAAAACAAAATGAGTAGCAGTAGTGAAGATAGTGGGCATGTTGAGAGGGGGGAAGAAAACCAATCAGTTAATATGGGGCAGCCTCAAACAAACCCATTTGATATCCCTTCTGAAGATTTGAAAAAATATGCAAAAGGCCCTTTTAATCCTGAAAAACCTCTTCTTCAACTAGCATCACGTGTAGACAAAGGCAAAGGGAAAAACACTAGGGGTAGTAGATTGTGGCTATGTCACATTTGCAAAGATAAATATAATGGGAGCTATACAAGAGTCTATTCTCATCTATTGGGTTTTGGAGGCCATGGGGTCAAGGGTTGTAAAGAAATAAAAGATTTTGAGAGGATAGAGTGTTATAGATTGCACATGGAGGCCGGAGGAAGGCCTATGGATCAGCTTATGCAAACTCAATCCGCACATTCAACCTCACCTATGCCCTCTATGCTTGGTAGTCCTAGTGTTGGTAGTAGTAGTAGTGGTGCGGATGATGTTCATATTTCCACAAGAGGGAAGAGGAAGGCTGCTACTTCTAGTGAGCAGCAAAATACAGTTGCAAATATGTTCAATGTGCAAGCACGAGATGTGGCAGAGTCTTCCATTGCCAAATTTTTCTATGCCCATGCTATCCCATTCCATGTAGCACGTTCTCCCTACTTCAAACAAATGTTTAGAGATGTGGCAATTGTTGGTACCTCATTCATTCCCCCTAGAGAAAATAAATTCCGCACTACACTCCTTGACAAAGAATATTCTAAGGTGAGTGTGGTGATGGAGGACATGAGACAGTGTTGGATTAGAACAAGCTGATCTATTATCATGGATGGGTGGACCGATATTAGACAACGGCCACTTATAAACATCATAGTCACATGTTCAACTGGTTCATATTTCCTTAGAGCCATTGATTGTTCTGGGAAGTGCAAGGATGCAGAATTTCAATTTAATATTTTGAAAGAGGCTATAGAGGAGGTTGGGGCAACCAATGTTGTGCAGGTGGTTACTAATTCAACACGTGTGTGCAGATTAGCAGGTTTGATGGTTGAGAGTGCTTACAAGCACATCTTTTGGACCCCTTCTTGTGTTCATGCGTTGAACAACGCATTGAAAGACATAGGGAAGATGGATTGGGTGCACCAGGTGGTTGTAGAAGCTAGAGACATTCAGAAGTTTATTTGCAACCATCACACCTAACTTGCCCTCTTTAGGACATTTTCAAAGAAGGAATTTCTCAAGCCTGTAGCAACAAGGTATGCCAGCTACTTTATTTTGTTAGAGAGGATGCTTGAGGTACAGGAGGCTCTACAGTTGATGATGGTTAATTCAGAGTGGAATAGATGGGCTATGGCAAGCACTGCAGAAGGGAGAAGCATCAAACAAAAAATTCTTGATGATAATTGGTGGTCCAATGTGAGGTAAAAAAATTGTTAATTAATAATTTGTTATTGATTGCTGATTTTATAAAAATATATATATATATGATTTTATTATTAATATTTTTTTATTTTCTAAGTTCTAACTTGTCTTTTTTCAAATTTTTGTTTGCAGATTTGTTTGCTCCATCATTTCACCTATTGTGGATGTCATTAGATATGCTGATACAGACTCTCCAAGTCTTGGAGAGATTTATGAAACTTTTGACTCCATGCTTGGAAAAATGAAGAAAGCAATTTCTGATAAGGATCCTAATTCGGGATTATATGAGCAAAAAATTAGGCCCATTGTGACAAGGCGGTGGAACACTATGAACACCCCGCTTCATATGGCAGCCTTTGCTCTTAATCCCAAATGGTATGTACCTAGACCTGGTAGGATGCCTCCTTGTGATGATGATGAGGTGAAAGAAGGGTTTATGAGGGCCCTTGCAAAAATATATTCAATTGAGGAGGCCAGTCTAGTTCGTACACAGTTCACTGATTTTGTTAATCTCCGTGGTCCAACATTCGGCAAACCAGAGGCCAGGGTAGATAGAACTACAGTAGCTCAAAGGGATCCTATTGGATGGTGGTCATGGCATGGGAAGGATGCACCACAATTGAGGACGCTTGCTATTCGCCTCCTTTCACAGGTAATAATACATTAGATTAACATAATTTGATTTAGATTAGTGTTGAAGTTTGAACATTTATATAATCATAATTTAAATTGAATGTCCTAATTAGTAAATTTAAATTACTAATTTAGTTTTTAAATTTTGTCTCCTCTCACAGGTTGCTAGTTCGTCTGCTGCAGAGAGGAATTGGTCAACATACGGCTTTATTCACTCTATCAAGAGGAATAGGCTGACCTCTAGACGGGCAGAAAAATTAGTGGTTGTGCATAGTGCTTTGTGACTCCAGGATCGTCAGACTCTTGAGTATAGACAGACTCCAGCATTACGATGGGATGTTGATCCAGAGGACATCACACAAATTGATGAGGAGGAGAGATAGGAGGGATTGGTTGGAGTTCCATTAGATGAGCCAGCCCCTCACAGTGACAGTGACTTAGACTATGAGTCTAATTTTGATGCAATGTTGGCAGATGCCGAGTAGCGGCAATCATCATACTTTCTATTTCTATGTTTTGCCTTTGGACACTTGTGACTTTGTCATTTTGACATTTCTAGTACAAACTTAGCCTTTTGGGCATTTTATTATTTTATATCATATGCACATTGACTATTTGACATGAATTATGGTCCATGGATGCAATTAGGTAGCTGTAGTATTAATTTGTTCGATAATTCGATTCTATGATGCATATGTCAATATGATTGGTGATTGTTATGATTATCATTACTCATATGAATATCTGAAATTTCCCTATACTTTTAAAATCTCTCTCTCTCTCTCTCTCTCTCTCTCTCTCTCTCTCTCTCTCTCTCTATATATATATATATATATTATACAGCTGTCCCCCCGTCCCCTAAAATCCCCTCAAAAATTTGTCGTCCCCGAAACGCGTCCTGTCGTCCCCCTGTCCTGGAAACTTGGTGGAACATAGATCATAAGGTGTCAAACATGCTACTAAAATAAACATCCACATAAGCATCCACCTCTAATTGAGATTTTACACAAGTCAACAAACAAAATAACAAAATTTAATTGCTTTCATTGTCAATGTGCATATATATTACATAAAAAATATAACAAAGTGTCCAAAGATTATAAGTTTCAACTACAAAATGACAAAAACATAGAAAATATGCAAGTCCTGATTAGTGTATGGTAACATTACAGCAAAATCAGAGTTTAAGTTCAATTTATTGTCACTATGATGGGCTGTTTCATCCAATGGAACTCCAACCAATCCCTTCTATGTCTCCTCGTCAACTTCTATGGCATCTTCAAGATGAACATTCCAATGATGACTACAAGGCACTATCCATGGCCACCAACTTCTTTGTTCTTTGAGAGAGAGGGTTGTTTTTTTTTTGACCAATTGAATGAAGCTATATGTAGACTGTTTTTTTTTTTTTTTTCCTTTCTTTTAACGAACAATTTGTGAAAAGAGGCAAGTGGCAAGTATCTTCAACTATGGTATATCTTTGCCATGACATATCCACCATCCAATATGGCTAGTTTGGGTTAATATAGCTCTATTTGTCGTTGCCTTTGGTTTGAAAAGGTCTGAATAAAAAAACAAATTTTATTATTATCTAAGTGATAATACATACATCAGAAAAAAAATGCAAGGAATGGAATATGTTTATCATAAATGCTATAAGACAACTATAATAGATCCTAAAATTATCTTCTTTTTTTTCGAACTATTGAATATTAAGATGACATTAATCGCTATAACTTTATTAAACTGAGGAAACCGTTGTAGTTTGCTTGCCTTCATGTATCTAAATTTGCATTACACCAATGTTAGTGTAAGCAATTTGACATTGTAATGTTAAAAAACCCTCCAAATAATTTTGTTATCTCCAAATCTGACAGCCAAATTAATCCTAAATTCATTTGCTTACCTAATTACAACGACCAAATCATTACCAAGAATAGGACTCAATGAGTCACTTACTTGTAATGGCTTTATTAGTCCCTGCTTATATAAGTGGAGACTAATGTTTTCAGTCAGCTGAATGCAAATAGTATGCTCCTTGGAAACCGTACCAATAGAGAAGAAAAAGGGTTTCCCTCTTGTCTGCAGCGCTTTGATTTTTAAAATCTGATTTCTGCTTATTTTCCTCTTTTTGTTGATTGATGGGTGATATTTTTGCTGGGGTTTTTGGCTTTTTTCCATTTACAAATTGGAAGGACAAGAATCTTGTGGCAAATAAAAAACGAGTAGAGGAAAAAATTAAAAGCAATTGTAATGTTTGAGATGGGCCAGAGAAGACGGGGAACAAGGTATCCACATGGTAGCAGAGTCGTGCAATCGGCTCTAGGAAAATTCACCGCCAGCAATTCACTGACGAAAAATTCACCGCCAGCAATTCACCGTGGGAAAATTTACCGCCATGACAAATTCACCGCCAAGTAAAATTCACCGCCAGCAATTCACCGCAGCGGAAGATTAACCACATTAATATTTTTTAATATATATTTCAAAAATTTTGATTTTTTTTATTTTCATAAGCATCCATGTCTAACAAGAGCAGCCTCTCTATGCGTTAAAATAAACATTTACTGAATACAAATTAATTAAAATTGTGCGAAACCATAAATACGTAAGATTTAACAAGACAGGCAATAATTTGAATTCATGAAAATAATATCATAAATATTGAGCTATGAAATGTTATCCATTTCAATTTTTACTACAAAATTTGGTTTCATTCACACTTTCATAATGCAGAAACTTATGTTAAACTTAAAGCAAAACTCTTCTAAACTTTCGATTAGAAGGTGATATTTAAACAAATTCATTCATCATCTCTGTAATTGAATGGAATTGAAAATGCCTAAATATTCCAAGCTCTTAAATTAGAGCATCCAACAAGGGAAAAAGCATCAAAATAGAGGGTTTATTTTAGATAGCTCCACTGCCCTGCAATAACTAAAAGATTTTGTAAATTTGCACAAGACAGATAGGTCCCTAAGTCCCTAACAAATCAGTTTAGTTGCATTAGTGATCAATATAAGCAATCAGCAATATTCTTCCGCAGTAAGACAGTATACAAGTAGTAGTAATATTTCCAAAAAGAAAAGCATATTCAAGATGCAAACATTTCATAAGATGCACACAGAAATGATTATTTGAAAGGGACAGGTGATTGTGAAAAGTTTTGCTTCATTGTTGTCATTAAAAAGTTCATAATAATTTAATCGATCAAATTAAATTAGGTATCCATTGCCTAATGGGCAAGGAAAAGTTACATCATACATAACTTGTACTGCTCAGCCTTATCTTCATTTTACATCCACAAGAATCATCTTGAAATGAAGCAGGTACAGTAAAACAGATTCTAGACACAAGATAGGGATCACCTTAAATCTTAAGAGAAATGTTCTTTGTTAGCAAATCAGGCAACTTTTGAAATTATATCTGCACATCGAGATTAAACTGAAATATCATCTGAACCAAACCCTGCCAGATGAAATTAAACACTATCAACGCATATTTCCTTCTCGTAAAACATCAATCATGTTGTACAGCCTCTTCTCTGCATTACTCTTAACCTGTATGTGAAAACTAAGTATTACTTTTAATTGTTTTGAAAATTTGTGATGAGATTCACCAATCACTCATAAAAATGCTTCTTCAAAGGAATCACTGTACTGATATATAAAGACAATTCAACCACATACAGAAAGAAGTGTATTACCTTCTTTGCCAGGAAAAGTACAGCATCAACAGTACCCTGGGCATATATTGACCTTCCACAGACGTTGTGTTGATACTGAAAAGCAACCCTGCTCATAGTCCAAAATGTCCACGCATTGACCAAATGTTGGCCAAGTGGAGAAAAACATAATATGAAAATTCTTATAAACAGAAAACAAATGTAACAAGAAAAATGTCAGTAAAAAGCATAGTTCAGAAAAGAAACATCAGGAAGAGAAATTACGTGTTATCTGGAGATGTAAGACTATATGTATGGAATGCATGACCTCCCAAATAATTCTCTGGAACTCCCATTTTTTCAATTTGCTCAGTGCGATCTCTAACTTTCTTTATCTGTAATTGGAAAATGTGATCTTGAATTGAGCAGGTTGTTCTTCCAGTAAACAAATAGAATTAAATTATTTTATGTGACACAACATTATACACCAAATTAATCCACTAAAACATATAGCATACAAATGATATTGTTTTTAATGTGAAAGTACATAACAGCCATACCTGAAAACAAACATAAAAAGAGCACCATAACTTACTTGATCAAGATCATAACTAACACCAAGCCTCTGGAAGCAAGAAACAATTGCTTTTGCCGTGCCTGATGTGTCTACCTTACTTGACTGGTGAGATTCTGTAACCTGGATCAACAAAACATTTCACGTTAGATAATAATGAAATAGAGTTAATGTGGATAAATAATTATTCAATGAGTTATTATCAAACCAGTGTTTACAAAATAAAGATTGTCCATTAGGAAAGATGCCTCAGAGCATGGACATTAATACACAAGCAATTAGGAATTATTTAAGAAATTAACTGATCAATTCTTACTCTTTCATTTCTCCATGCTTTTATCAGCATTCTTCTAAGGAGGTACCCCTTGGATAACTCTCAACCAAGATTGAATTTGGAACCTGTGTTCCCAAGAAATATTGTAAACAGATGAGTCTTATAGTTATTTCTTGTTTATGCAATCAATTAATCATGAACTGATTATATTACTCTCTCATTGCTCTTATCATTTCACTCTCACTTCTGATGAGGACTGAATCTTCAGATTACCATTTGATCATTTGTACTGTGATGTTAATTGGAGGGAAATTATATTACCAAGGAATTGCACAGACAAATTTTATAGTTACTTTTTATTTTTTAAATTTTAAACTGTACAATTCGTTAGAGTTTGAATTGCACCATAGGTTAATGGTGAGATATTAATAGGTGATACCATGATAGTATATGATTTTAAAATATATAAGCCTAATATAGTGTATTTGTTGAGTGGTTACAATACTTGTGTAAAATATCAAACAGTCAAGAGATCAGCGGAAAAAGTGATTAAGGTGAGGGAAATTTTATTGCTGAATAGTGCTGCCCAGCAGAAGAAGAAATAGTGTATTAAAAAGGACTAATTTAAGCGTGTCAGGAGTGCTTGCAGTACAAAAGGGTGTCCTGATAAAAATGACAGGTATTTTATGGAAATAAAACAAATTATTTAAAAAAATGTGCATGGGTGTGGTGCGATTGGAGAAGTGTGAACAGAAATTTGTTTGATGCAGAAGTGATGTTTGTGAAGCAAGCTCTATTTCTAGTAGTAAGGTGTGGGTGGAATAGAGGAGACCTTTTGTTTGTGAAAAGTGCCGTGAAGAGCAAAGGCAATGCATTGCGTTTCAACAAATTTTATTTTCTATGAAGTGTTCAGTATAAAGTTTTATCTCATTAAAATTGAGGTCAAAAGTCTTCTTTTAAGTTTTAAAACTTTCTATAGTTTTTAAACTTTGAACATTTTTTAAATAATATTTTAGTGCAAGCTTGAAGGGATTAAATTAATTCAATATCTCATGGGATTGAATTTTTCAGTGTCTCTCTGAATTTCTGGAATGGGGGACAGGTTCCCAGGGACATCAAAAAATCTCCAAAATTTTGGAGAAGGCTATATATATAGGTTACAAAAAAGAAATACTGGTAACAAAATCTGAGAATTGAGAACACATTACAACAAATGATCGATGACAAATAGATAATTGATAATATCATAATTCAAATTGATAACTAATTGAACCTAAATTATAGAACCTATGATAAGGAGCTCTATGCATTGGTTTCCACAATTAAGAAGTGGAAGCATTACCTAATGGGAAAGAAAACAATGGTACACACAGATAACCAACATTTGCAATACCTACAAGCATAAACAAGGTTACAACAGTCCCATCACTACAAACGGATAGGGTTCAGGAAACAATTCCATCTTGTGATCAAATACAAGCACGATATAACCAACAAAGTGGCTAACATGCTCTTTAGACTGTCCCTTCTTTCAGCAGTAAGCACACTTTCTGTGTTGGAGCACTTTACAAATGAGGTATATGCTGAAGAATATGAACATGATGCTAATTATAGCAAGGTATATGAATCAGCAAAAAGAGGTATTATGGTTGGGTTTGAACTTAAACTAGACTAGTATAAAGCAGGTATGCTTTGCATGCCAAAGAAGATAAGGCTTTTGCTTATAAGTGAGGCTCATACATCGCCTGTTGTAGGAGATTTTCAAGTGACAAAGATGGTCGCAACCTTCAGCAGTATGTATATTGGCCCTACATTCAAGTGGATATTTCTAAGTTTGTTAGGAGTTGTAAGCTTTGTAGTATAAGCAAGCCAAGCAATAGAAACTTAGGCTATACCAACCATTGCCTGTGCCCATGAAGCCATGGAAAGCATCTCCATGGACTTTGAGGTGGCCTCCCAAAGACAAATCATGGGCATGATTACATCATTGTTGTAGTAGACCATTTCAGTAAGATGTGCATTTCGAGGGCATGTAAGAAGACATTAACTGAAAATGATGCAGCTGAACTCTTTTTCAATAATGTATGGATTCATTTTGTGCTTCCAGAGAGCATCATCTCTGATAGAGATGCTCATTTCTTGAGTAAATTTTGATGCACTTTTGGGAAAGAATGGATAAGAAGTTGAGAAGTTCTACCGCATTGCATCCTCAAACGGATGGCCAAACAAAGCTGGTGAATAGAACATTGGTGCAACTGCCTAGTGGGTATAATCAGAAGTATCCAAAATGATCACGCAAGTATTGGACTTGCATTCAGCACCCCTACAACAGGGCAGTCCACTCTTCAACCAATTTGTCTACATCTGAGGCATGTTTTGGCTATTAGTCATCCAGTCCATTGGATGTTTGCTTGGGGCAGTCAAAGAATGGTCTAGAAAACAAAGATTTGAAGGTGAATAAGACTAATGAGTTTGTTAATAAGGTGAGGTAAATTCAACTCCATGTGAAATAGAAACTGAGGGAATCTCGAGCTAGGTACAAATGCTGGCATGATCAGCTTAGGGTGGGCCACCAATTTAAAACTGGAGATAAGGAATAGATTTACCTAGGCAAAGAGAAGCTTCAAGGAACCTTCAAAGAAGTTAAAAGTCCTAAGTTACCAGTTCGCCCAGATATGCTCCCGGGTTCAATCTGGTTCGATCCCAGTTCAAAATACTGGTTCGGTTCGGTGCAAATTTGACCAGGGTCCGGTTTTTTACCTGCGGGTTCGATCAGGGTTCGAAACCCTTACTGTGGGTCCGAAAAGTTCAAACCTGGTTCAGTCTATTCTTATTCTAAAGATAAAAACATTTTA
Organism: Sequoia sempervirens; assembly: GCA_007258455.2. Taxonomy (NCBI): domain Eukaryota; kingdom Viridiplantae; phylum Streptophyta; class Pinopsida; order Cupressales; family Cupressaceae; genus Sequoia; species Sequoia sempervirens. The sequence goes on from VDFB02211743.1 coordinate 42,552, forward strand.
AATTCTTATTCTACACCATATTTAACAGTAGATCAGTTTATTTTGAGCATAGTGCAAGTCTTCTAATATTGATAGAGATAGGGAGAGCCTTCTGAAATGCTTGTTCTCAAAGTTCATCATAATCAGCCATATTTACCAGGAGATGGGAACAGGAACAGGAACTGGTACTGGTACAGGAGATGGTACTTGGATGCAGCAAAATTTAAAAAGCTATTTAAATGTTTTTATCAGAAAAGAAATACAAATTGGCTTATACAATTTCAAAAAATGTAAAATGCTTAAAAATTAAAAAAACTAACATTTGAAGGTATCAGAAATAAATGTCAACATAGGAAAAGATTAGTTCTATTGGTATTTGATAATCACCATCATGACATAAACAGTTAAATTTTATACCATAAACACCTAGTGGCAATGGATGAAACTGGGCTGGGAATGCCATTTTTTAAAAGCATGGTAAGGCGTTATTTCATTCTGATTTTTATATGTTTTTGTATTACCGAATCCAAAAAGAACCCAACCCCCAAAAAAATTTTGCCCAAACTAGCAAACCGGATCCTCGAACCCGAAACCGAACCGGTAACTTAGGTTAAAACCTATCAAATGTGGACTGTTTCAGATAATGGTGTTGATGATAAATGCAGCTTCGTGTGATTCCTTCCAGCCTATCTATTTTTTGATTGAGAAAATTAAATGATAGCTTCCAGCTATTTAATTTATATGTTGTCATGTGAAGAGGTGCTTCACTTATTTGTTTATCATGTCTTGGCCGACCTCCCTTGATATTTGAATTATTTAATTTGTAATTTATTCTCCTTGTGGCCGACCTTGTTCTTGAAGAGGTGCGACCTCTCCCAAGCATGTATAAATACAAGTTCATCTCTTCTCATTTAGACATCAAGCAAGTTCGATCATCCTTCCTTCAAGTGCGAATTTCCTTCAAGAGCAGGTCGAAGATTTTCTGAGAGCAGATTGTAATCTGTATTTTGCATCTAGAGTTGGTGCTCTTACTTGGCCTTGAATTGGTTCTTATTGTACAAGACAGTGTTGATTCTTGAGTAATACATAAGTGATATATTGTTGCTGGGTTTTTCTCCCTCAAGCGGAGGGTTTTCCCAGGGTATATGCTGTGTTACTGTGTCTGATTTTTGAATTAATTTTCTGTGCACTTAATCTGATCACTAAATTTAACATGGTATCAAAGCGGGTTCAAGAGCACAGATCAGATTTGTTTAAGTCAAATTTGGAGATATTGAAAATATGCAAGGAAGTCGAAGGTTTTTAGTAAGGATAATATGATTTGATTGACTTCAGGATGCCGTCGCCATTGCAAGGGCGAAGGGCAAGTCTGGAAATCATCTACCCGTCAAAGACCTGGAGTGTTTCTCTTGTTCAGTGATCTGAGTGAATGTCGCTTTTGAAATTCTTGATTCTTGGTTCAGTTTGCCTGCGATCACAGGAAGATCTATCACATGCCTCCTTGATCTCGATATCATTATTCCTTGTGAAGGTGTCTCTGTTCAGTTATAATTCTACATTATCTTGATCATGGTACTCAGGAATCAAGCTATCTATCACGTTGTGGTGACCACAAATGTATATTGGTAAGGAACGGCCACTATTTGATGTCAAAAGGGCGCTCGTCTGAAGGTATCGGGACCTGAGATGGAGACTAAATTCGCCGTCCAGGGGCTTTGGCTAGCGTCCTTCTAAAGCCACGAATGACATATGCCAATTATCTCAGGCTGGCACCATCCCTTAGACTTTGCAGTGTTCATCTTCCAGCAGTGCGTCTTCTGACCGACGCCTTATTGGAAGTCCTCATAATAACCACGCGCATCATTCTCCAGATCACGCCAATAGCTTAGAGTGCCACATAATATTCGCATGTTATCTCATTGCTAGCGGACTCAAGTCTGAAGGATTTACTTACAATTGTCATAATTCTGCAGTAGGTCGTGTGGAAGCAATTGTTGCTAAGTCATGTTAATGACTGGACTGAGTCCCGAAAAGATTGAAGGCATGCATTACAATCTATCGACATCGGGTATTTTGTGAATCCTGAATGGGCTCTCAAACAAAAGTTCAGTTCATCACTGTTGGACGAATTTTGAGAGTTTGAAGGAGTCATGCCGTATTCACTTAGGCAATGTTGGTTGACAAATATTGGTGAATATATATATTACTATTGGGAACGGTAGACGGGAAGCAAATATAGATTATTGGCGTTGTTCAAAGGAACCCGATATCGGGCTGAGACCATTCAAATGCACTATTTTCATATTTTCGTTACTTATCTTGCATTTGCGGGTGTGTTCGTTCGTGTGGGATATTCACGGGAATACATCGTCGGAGCCTATAGTTATGTGGGAACCGAACGAGACTATGCATATTATCACTTCCTGAGTCCAAATCTCTCAGTGCCTTGAGGATTTACAAATACATAAATCTCTGCAATGTCGGAATAACTTCAAAGTAACATTGTCACTGTTATTGGAGAATATTCACGATTGCATTCAGTTGCCGTTCAAATCACGGGTAGTGTTGATGCGTGTTTTATGACACACTGAACACTCTAGAATAAAGAGTCCAAAGACGCTCTATCCTCTCTTGAAAAACTACCTAGTATGCTAAGATTGCTAGAAAGGTCATACGTTAATTCCAATGTTTCGTAAGTTGGGGGGATGGACAAGCTCAATGGATGATGTGATATGCCGGTATCACAAAGGGACCTTGGACAACAAATTACTCAAAAGTAGGGATTTAGATTGATTTGACGTTGAATGCTCTTTTACTTTTTTGGGATTTTCGATTTTGAAAGAAACAGAAAAGGGATGAGGGTTTAGAAGCTAGACTTATGCTAAACTACTCCTATGAACTTAAGAGACAAATGTTGGATAGTGAAATCTAAACCAATCTTTGCTTTGCCAAGCACGATGACTACAACTAGACAAAGATGGTGCAATCTTCAATGGGATTTACGAACGATGTCCTATTACACAATACCACCATCAATTCGAACAATGCACATAGGTAATAGAATTCAAGTTAAACAGTTTCAAAGTTCAGACTAACCTTGCACATCAAATTGAAAATCATTCAATTGAAAAAGGTATGAACTAATTTCACTATTTTCAACACTATCAATCTTTCATTCATCTAAAAAATGTTGAAACTAATTTACTTTATTGAAGAAATATGAAACCATGCAAGCTCTCAAAATAACAAATGCTCAATTATGAATCAAATCATTATTTGAATAGCACTAGTAGCAACAATTTCACAAGTCTCTCTGAATGAATGAAATGAGTGGGGTTTATATAGGCACCCCAATTACAAAGCAACAGCCCGGATTGATTTGAGATCAATGGCCAAGATTATTCCAAGAAACCCTAACCCTAAAAAGCATAACTAACTCAATGGACACATGGCACAAGTAGGACGAGCCACTTGGAGTGTGGAAAATAATGACACCTTGCAAATTACCCGAGCAAATGGGAATCCAAAATGCAATTCCCCTTAGCTTGCTCCCTGGCTGCAAATGCAAGAAATTTTGTTAACGCCAAATCGAGCTCCTCCATTGATATGTTTGGCATAGAATCCAGCTGCACTCCCATTATGTCCAAGGTTTCAAGGCACTGAGTGAAAGTATTTTCCCATCTACCTTCTTGTTTCTGAAAGCTATCCATAAAGGTCAAAAGAGAAGACATGTCATCAAGCTGATTTTGTGACAATCTGCATTTCCTTGAAGTAAATATTCATCACACTTTTCTTCAATCCTTCCAAATCCAAGCCATTTGTATCATGATGCTCCTGCCCTGTTAATCCTTCAAGAGAGGTGAGGATTTTAAACTGTATTTTCCCAAGAGAATTCTGTATAACAGCACACTCTTCTTTCATTCCATCATATATTTTCCTCTTAGCTAACAAGGAATGATACCATCTACTGAAATCATATGAGGCTCCTTCATCAATAACACCTTCTTGGATCAATATTTGCACGGATATTTCTTTTAAAACCTTCAAACGAGGTATTACCTTGTCTTTTATGTATTGGAAGTCTTCCCAATTATCTTCAATCTGGCAAATCTCAGTCATAAGCAAGGCTGATCTGTCATACGTCTGAGCACATTTCTCCAAGAATTGCTCCATTTGTTTTGAGATATTGTTGATCCAACTCCTAGTTGCCTGGCTTGTAATCATCATAGCTTCAAGAGTGTCAACGGATTCCGGAGGAAGGGATGATGGTGGGATAAAAGCTTCACCTTCTTGGCGCAAAGGGGGCTGTTATTTGTTGAATTAACTCTATTAGCCTCAAATTTTCCAGCTCTAGTCTTTCCTTCTTCTCCTCTGTTTTGTCAAACTTCTCCTTGATGGCCTTGGAAGTGTCTGCTAACTCATGGAAATCTTGTTCTATCGTGGTTGGCCCAATGTCCAACGTTGTAACATCATAGTCCATAGGAGTAATCTGATCTCTAGGCTTGTCAACTTTTGGGACTGCAACTTGTAAAACCCTAGATCTTGCATCATTTCTGATAATCTGAGAATACTTTTTAGGTTTCTTTGACGTTTTAGCTTTGCCAATCCTCTCTAAGAAGTCCTGCATGCTTTCAACTGGTTGAACTTCATCTAGTTGTTTAGATTTCTTCATCAAACTTTCAGTCAACCAAGCAGGGATAGTGGATAATTCCATCCCATCTTCCAATTGAATATCATCATCAATCTCTTTCAAGGCAGAAATTATTTCATCTCCCAGCTCCTCATTGTTTTCAAGGATCTCAGTATCTCCCATGCCTTCAATCATCAGCGTATCACCTCCTTCCAAACACTCAGTGAAGGTTTGCTCCTGAAGGAAATCCAGCTGTTCTAACTCTTGAAATTCAACCTCTTGTTCATGGTTTGGTTCAATCTCAGCAATGGACACCTCTTCTACTACTCTGATAGATAACGTACTTGAAGATGATGGAATTTCACTCACCTTTTGCTTCTTACTCTCCAACTCTTTGCTAGCTACTTCCTTTTCCTTTGTTTGAAGATCTTCAATCATTGCCTTCCTCTTTGCTTGGACATGGAAGTTCATCAGGACTTTCTCCAATTGCTTCTCCTTGACTTTCTTCATTGCTCAGCGTGACATAGGTAAGGGAGATTCCTTCTTTTCTAAATCTGCTGATCTGATTATCCACCCATTCCCTAGTGTATGCTACAATGCCCTTCATCAATATATCCAAATCAGTCAACTCAGGTTGTGTCCAGTTGGGCAACAAGATAGGCTTGTTCTTTTCCTGTTCAAATTGAGGATGCACGTATTCTCCATTGTCTTTTACCTGGTCAAGAACGGGGAATAAGTCACACTTTTTCACAAGGTCTATTGGAATTCTAGACCACATCTTCTTCCTGACTCCATATTCGTCCACCAAGTTAGAACAATAGTCTTCAATCTGCATAACATGAAGGAACTTCTTCCCGTGAACTCTCAAATATGGATCATAATCAGACCTCGGTTTATAAGTACCAAACTTATAAAATTGTAACTCTAACTTTGCTGCCTTGGCTGATTGCAATGAGGGGCAGACTTCTAGCATTTTCCCAATTGCAATAGGAAAATCCACTCCTTGTTTGTTCTTTTTCACTTGAATGGAATCCACGTGTGCCAACTGCCTTGCAACTTCAAGCATAATAATCTTGTCCGTTGGATACCGAGGGAGTTTATACGGAGCATCTAGGAATCCATGAACACAACCAAGATCCGAATTTATCAAGCAACACCATAGCCTCTTTAGACAACCTTTTTTGAATTCCTCCTTGAAGCAATCGAGTGATATACATGAGGAAGGCGTCATTGGTTATCTTATAATTGTCCTTATAATGCAACTGTAGCTGTGGGTAACAATCATATGCTTTGAACTAGTTATTTCGAAGTCCAACTTCCCCTTTCCAAATCAGTCCTCTATACGTAGTAAACCATGCCAGGATGTAAACTATGTAGGAATTCATATAGAAGGTCTTGGTCTTCTCCAAGTTTCTTAACTAGAAATCAATGTTATCACTTATCAATTTTGCCTAATTTATTGTTTCCATTCCTAATACGACCTCCTCTACGTATGAAAACATCCACACTTCGAAGAAAGCTCCTTGAGAAGTACCCATAATCCTGTTCAGCATGTGGATCATGTCACTGTATTCTTCTTTAAAATCCGTGCAAATCAATCTCTTAGATAGCTTAGAGCGATGCCTTTTTGGTTCCTTAATCCAGTTGGAATTAACTGTCCATACAAGATTCTTTGGCCTGATCAAACATGGTTTGTGATTCCTCTCGAGTCCTGTTCAACATTTTGTGACGACGAGGAATACCAAACATCTCTCTGACTGAATCTCCTGTGAAGTATGCCGAAGTGATCCCGTTAGATGCTTTAATGGATCTTGTCTATGGATTGTATCTTTTGGCGCACTCAACCATCAACTCACTGCATTGAACTGCAGGTGGAAAATCCTGCTGCTTGGTGAAGTCCGCTTTTAACCATGTTGGTTGCAATAGGCGTGGGCATTTCATGTTGAGTGCCAAACATCCTTTTCTTGTGTTGAATCGCATTGAATTGCTTGAAGTTAGTATCCGCTACTTTCTTCCATTTTGACCACAGTTGAGATTCTGGATAGAATTCCCTGAGAACTTCTTTCACTTGGATCTTTCTAACTCCACCTCCTACGTTCTTTGAAGTAGACATTGCGCCTGTATGAAGCTCGAAGTTAGAAAATTTTCACAATTTGCAAAGAAGGCGATTTTATGGCTGGAGAATATTTAAATAAATTAATTAAAAAGTTCTAGAACTCGACTGCAAAGGCTGATTGGAGAATAAATTTTAATAAAATGAAATTTTACCAGCCTTTATCCTTTTTTAAAAGAATGTTCAAAGAATTTTTTAAACAATTTACTGGACTTTTAAAGCTGAAAACTGAAGTTTTTGTGAATCCAAGATAAAAATTCTTTTTTCCCTCTTCAAATTTGCCAGCTATGATTCTGTAGTTGCTTGAGAAATCTGAAAATAGAAGAAAAATATCCAACCTTGTGCTCTGGAATCAATGTAACTTGCAGCTCAAGAAGAAAAGAAGAAGAAGGACGCCTTTGGCTGAGAGAAGTTTGCCTGTGAGAAAACTTGACCTGTGAATAATGAAAAATAAACTCTCAAGTACTTCTTTTATAATAAAAAGTTTCCTTATTGGCCTAGGTCGACCTCTTCTCTGATTGGGTGCTTTGTTTTAAAACGCAAAAAGCAATCTTATCTTCCTTTTGATTTTTCAAGGCGTCCCTTCTTGCTTGCTTGCTAAGTTTTTTAATTTTTAAATAAAAACTTAAGTTATTTTATTTCCTCTTTGCCTTTAGAAAAATCAACTTTTAAGTGGACTTATCCACTTTGCAACTGGATTTTCTCCTTTTACCAAGGTAACTCTTTGCCTTAGAAAAAAATTTGATTCTCTCCTTGGAAATTCGACTTTAAACTGGAATTTTTATCCTTTCAATTGGATTTTAACTTTATCTTGGAATTCTTGAAGTCCCAATTCGAATTTTTATTTGCCTTAGCCAATTTTCATCATTTGCCAACTAGAATTTTGAATCATCCAACTGGATTTCTTTGAACTTGGGCGAATTTTAGCAAGACTTTTTAAATGGACAAATTTTAATTGGATTTTCCAAGATTTAACTGGATTTCATTTTGATGAATGAATTTTTAAATGGATTTTTCCATGATTCAACAAGATTTCTTAATGGGGCGCACCTCTCCAGACTTAGGCGAATTTCACTATAATCTTCTTGCTTTTTACTTGATTTTTCTTCCTTGAAGGTGTGATTTTTCAATTGATTTTCCAAATTTTGCACGCGCTTTTCCTTGCTTTTCTCATCTTTGCATGCGCTTTTCCTTGCTTTTCTCATGATTTTTCCGATTTTTGCTTTATTTTTGCTTTATTTTTCCCTGCTTTTCAATTCTAAAAGTGGACACTTTCGACTCCACTACCAGTGAGACCTAGCACTTTCTAAAAATAGAAACTTACTAAAAATAGAAAAAAGCAAAAAGCAACTTTCTAAAAATAGTAAATTCCAGATTGGTCCAGAAATGCCAAAAACGAAAAAAATCCCTAAAAAATAGGAAGTGTCAGAATTGAGCGAAAGCACAGGCGATCCTCGTCTACCGGGTCTTCTAAGCACTTCTATGACGTTCATGTTCAGTTTCAGGCTCAAATTCTCAACTTGGCTTGGGTGATGACTCAAGACTTTGACATGAAATTCCCAGAGCAACAGAGATTATGAAATTGCCACTTAAAGCCAAACCTTAAGAGCAAACCGGCAAGGGTCCCCATTTGCAATGGGGCGATGTGTGAAATAGGTCACAACAGGTAGGAGTATTGCGATTGGGCTGTTGGCACATATAATCTGTTGCTTGAAGATTTTCTGAAGGAGATCGTGCATTCAAGACAAGCTTGAGGCCTGATCATATATCGATGTGTGGATTCCAGCACTACTGCGCGACACCCAGGAGCATCAACATTTAATCCGATATTGTTTCAAGCTGTTAATTATGTTGCAGTTTCAGAGGCTCTTGGTGTGTCTCCATCAGTGTTAGCAGCAGGACTAGTTGCAGATAGTTTGGTCTGTGCAGTTTATTTCACAACACTCTTTGCATTAGCTTCTAGAATACCTCCTGAAATTTTAACAACTGCTGAAGAACGGACCAAGAAGCGAAAGAGATTGCTTTCAAGAAGAGCTTGATGGATCCCGTAGGTTGAAGAATGGAGACACATCTTGCAACCTTGGGACTAAGTGGATGGCTGAAGACATCTCTTCAAAGAGGAAGAATTAACCTTCAGAGGGAGTTCTATGACTCGCTGAGAATAAGTAAGGGTTGCAGTGTTGCAAGGCCAGATGCTAAATCCTTGAAGTACCTCTTTAGCAATTGAGATAATAATTGCTCAAGTCAGTCAACCTAGATTTAACATTAGTGGCTCCGCAAACCTATTCAGAATAGAGTGTTCTGGGATGAGGTCGAAGAGGACAGCCCTGTATCTCTACAGAGGTGTATGCTGGAATCCATTTGTCTAAGGCAAGCGTTGCAGGCAATCTTAGACGATGAGGTCAGAAGATTGATGCAAGTACTTGAAGATGTAGTTGGGAGCATTGAGAAGTACAAGGCAAGATTCGTGGCTCGTGGGTTTTCACAGAAAGAGGGAGTTGATTGTGAAGAAACATTTGCTCCTATTACTCGCTATACTTCCATCATTGCCATTGTTGCATCTAGAGGATGGAAGATTCATCAAATGGATGTGAAGACAGCTTTTCTAAATGGTGTGATAGAGGAAGAAGTTTACATCGAGCAACCTGATGGGTTCGAGGTACATGGGAAGGAGTCTTATGTTTGCAAGCTAAAGAAGGCCTTGTATGGTCTTAAGCAGGCTCCTCGTGCATGGTACAAAAGGATTGATCGTTACCTGTCAAGTTTGGGCTTCTTGAAGAATGATGCTGACTCTAATCTATACTTTAAGGTAATTGATGGTGAAGCATTGATTTTGGTTTTATATGTTGATGATTTGATCCTTACTGGAGAAGATCACCCGATTCTCAAGTGTAAGAAGGAGTTGGCTTCTGAATTTGAGATGGACCTTGGGCTCATGCATTACTTCCTTGGCTTAGAAGTCTGGCAGAAACCAAATGAGATGATTCTTAGTCAAGGGAAGTACACTATTAACATTCTGAAGATTTTTGGATTGCAAATCCATGTCTACACCTATGGAGACCAACTTGCAGAAGCTGAAAGAGGCTGCAGCTAGTTCAGACTTGGTGGATCCTACATTGTATAGACAGCTGATTGGGTCCTTGATGTATCTAGTTAACACTAGACCTGATATTTGTTATGTTGTGAGTGTACTGAGTCAGTTTATGTGTGAACCGAGACAGATACATCTTGTTACAACTAAACATATCCTGAGATACTTGCATGGCACAGTTGGATATGGGTTGAGATATTCTTCAAATGCTGACTTGGAGCTGCATGGTTATACTGATTCTGATTGGGCAGGATGTGTTACAGATCGGAAGAGTACCTGTGGTTGTTGCTTCAGGTTGGGTTCTGCTATGATATCCCGGTGCAATAGGAAGCACTCATCTGTAGCATTGAGTTCAATAGAGGCAGAGTATATTGCGGCTTGTATGCCAGCTTGAAAAGCAGTGTGGCTTCGGAAAGTCCTTGCAAGATTATTTTTGGAGTTGACTTTTATTGTTTGCCTTAATGCATTTTCCTCTAAGATGGAGGAATTTGAGGTGCAAGCCCTTGTTAATGCATTTTCCTCTGAGATGGAGGAATTTGAGGAGGAATTTGAGGTGCAAGCCCTTGTTAATGCATTTTCCTCTGAGACGGAGGAATTTGAGGTGTAAGCCCTTGTTAATGAGTTCTTCTCTGTGGTGAGAAGTTCGAGGTGAAATCCCTTGTTTAATGAGTTCTTCTTTGTGGTGAGAAGTTCAAGGTGAAATCCCTTGTTAATGCATTTCTCTTTGAGATTTGAGGTGAAAGCCCCTGTATCCACCCTCTGAGAAGAGTCATGGTGGATGTCATGTGTGTGACTCCATGACAGCATCACGTGAGAGAATCTGTGATGATTTTTTGTACTTGTGTTTCACCCTCTGGGAGACCCATGGTGAAAAGTCATGTTGAGGTGACAACATCACGTAAGTGATGAACACTTGTACACACCATATTATGGTTGTAGCCATTATGGTTGATATCATGTTGAGGTGATATCTAATATCACAATGAGGTGATATTCTTCTTTTCACATTTGGTTGTAGCCAATGTGGTAGACATCACGTTGCGGTGATATGTCTTGTGCAACTGGAAGTACTCTCCCTAGCTGAGAGGGAGTGTTGATGATAAATGCAACTTCGTGTGATTCCTTCCAGCCTATCTATTTTTTGATTGAGAAAATTAAATGATAGCTTCCAGCTATTTAATTTATATGTTGTCATGTGAACAGGCGCTTCACTTATTTGTTTATCATGTCTTGGCCGACCTCCCTTGATATTTGAATTATTTAATTTGTAATTTATTCTCCTTGCGGCCGACCTTGTTCTTGAAGAGGTGCGACCTCGTCCAAGCATGTATAAATACAAGTTCATCTCTTCTCATTTAGACATCAAGCAAGTTCGATCATCCTTCCTTCAAGTGCGAATTTCCTTCAAGAGCAGGTCGAAGATTTTCTGAGAGCAAATTGTAATCTGTATTTTGCATCTAGAGTCGGTGCTCTTACTTGGCCTTGAATTCGGCCTTATTGTACAAGATAGTGTTGATTCTTGAGTAATACATAAGTGATATATTGTTGTTGGGTTTTTCTCCCTCAAGCGGAGGGTTTTCCCAGCGTATATGATGTGTTACTGTGTCTGATTTTTGAATTAATTTTTTGTGCACTTAATCTGATCACTAAATTTAACAAATGGAACAGGTGGGAGAAAATGCATTTAGGCTGGACCCTAAGTCACAAGATTCGAATTCGAATTCGAATTCGGCAACAATGAAATTCGGATGAAATTCAACAAGGAAAAAATTCGAAAAGTATAAAATTCGGATCAAATTCGCCTTATGTAATTTTTATTTTTATTTTTAATAAATATAACTAATGATACTATATTAATAAATTAAAACTATTGAACTTTAAATATAATTATTAAATAATAAAATATTAAAGTATTATTCGGACAGTTTTCTTGAAGTTGCACGAGATTGTAGGTATATATATATATTAAAATTAGACTTTGCAACTTTGGGAGATTTCCGAAGCCCGGGGGAATGATGCCGCTGAAATTGTTGGAAGAAAGGTCCAAGTACTGCAAATTCGTGAGCTTAGAAATAAAATCCGGCAGGTCACCGACGAGGATATTTTGAGACAAATCCAGCCACTCCAGCGTCACGCAGCGTCCCAAGTCCTCCCGAATAGTACCGTTGACGTTGTTGAACGCCATCGAGAGATTCTTGAGAGCGGGTAGCCTGCAAACAATTGTCGGGAACTCTCCCACAATGTTCGTGTTGGAAAGGTCGATCGCTGTGACGTTCCCTGTGGCAATTTGGAATGTTCTTATCTGAAGATCAAAACAAAAACCCTAAAAACGTATTAAAAATATATATTTTTGAAAAAAAAAAAAAGGGTCTCTGTTCCGTACGAATTTATTGGCGAATTTTTACGAATTTGATAAGTTTTTTATAGATTCGCCGAATTTCGAATCTGATGCCAAAAATTCGGCGAATCTTGTGACTTAGGTTGGACCTATACACCTACATAAAGATCTACTCGGTCACCAATGTGAATAAGTTGCATTTGTTTGAACCTTCAATGTTGGATGAAAAAGAAGATGTTGCACTACCATCAATACATGATTGTTCTAGAAGCTATGTTACTAGGTTCTCTCTTTTTGCCCTGTGTGCCTACTCCTAGAGCGTTTGGGCACGGGTTCTTGCTGGGGAGCAGCAGGGAGCACCCAACCACCTGTGGGTTCTCTGTGGGTCCGCTCCAAGCGGACCCACAAAGAACCCACAAGTGGCTGGGCGCTCCCAGCCGTGCCTGCGCGTGCCCAAACGCTCCCATAGACTTTGGGCGCTGAAAACAAAAAAGATCAATTTTTAAAGCACTTAAAGTGCCAAAAAAACCCTAAAACGCCTTTATAATATGACTCTATCACTCCTTCGTCATTTCATTGATCTCACAAACACATTTTCAAATGATGTTGAGACTCTTTCACATGATGTTGAGACTCTTTCACATGATGCAGCTACTACAAGTGGCACTGGCAATGCATTTGCTTGTGGTTCAAATAATGTTGAACCAAATGATGATGATCTAGAACCTTTTGATGATTGATGAATAGTTGTAATGATCTTCATTTGAATCATGACTAGAGAGACATATATGATATTTATTATTAATATATGAGTATGACATATGTATTGGAATTTTGAACTATCAATTGGCATTTATGATTTATCTTTATAAGTTTATAGGCTTGTAGTTTATCACTAGCATTGATCAATGATTTTAGATTTAATGATGATTGATGAATGATGATTGATGAAGTATCATAGACTCTTCATACTATCAAATGTATTTACAATTTTGTATATTTTTAATGTATTTTGTATATATATACAGCCGTACCCAAACGTACCGTATTTCAGGAAAAAAAAAATCGCCGTACCCAAACATACCATATTTCATGAAAAAAAAATCGCCGTACCGGCGTACCTGTATCTCGTACCCGTGCCTGGTCCCATACCCGAACCCTCAACTTAGTCTAGAAGACCAAGATGTGCTAGAAAAAGACATTGTTCTACACAATAAGTTAAGGGGACCGAGGCATGGGGAACAAGAGACACAATTGATTAGGCTAAAAGGGCAGCTACCAAGCAAGGCAAAATGGGTTTCAAAGGATGATGTGGGGAAGAGATTCTCACATTTGGTTAGTCCTTGAGCTTTTGGAGACCAAAAGCCTCCTAGTGGAGGTGGTATGATCCAAACATCAGATCAAATGCTGCTAGACCAGTAGGGTCATGAAGAACCACTACACAAGGAGACCAGGGCTTGAAGATGAGAAACCAACATTAAAGCATGGTGCTATGATGCAAACAAGGTTGTAATCATGTCAAAGTCAAGGGGGTGTTTGAGGTGATCCAAAGCATATCAAGAATCTCTATAGGAAGTTGTAGACTTCTACCCTAAGTAGAAAACCAGATAAACAAATTATTCACTTTGTACAAATGGTGAAGATGTCATCTACCACAGTGAATGTACAGAAAACTGCAATGAATGCACTTAATACTGCAGTGAATGCACTGAATACCACAGCTAAAGCAAACTACCATGGCAAAAAGTCCATTTGTCAGAAGTGGCAAAAACATCACTGTGGCGGCAAAGAATGGAATGAGATGGGTCTTGGCACTCATATCAACTCATTTGATGTTCATTTTTGCATTTTGGCATCATCGGAGGATAGAGGAGTAGGATATAATGTGTAAAAATAAAGTTGGGCAGATTGACTCATGTTAGAACCTTCATTTTTCATTTATTTATGAGATTGCAAGTGAAGAAGAAAAGGTTTTGAGTTGCAAGCTTTCTTACCAATTGTGAAGGACATTTGTACCATGTTGTATGGCTCCAATTAATCATGTTGGTGATGTAACAACTGTTTATTGACTAAGATAGTGATATGAGGAGCACAATGCTCACTCTTGATGGAGTTTTGCCCTTATGGGTTTCTCTAGGTTAATCTTTGTGCATAAGTCCTTGTTTGTGTGTTTCCTTCAAGTTTTTTCTATGTTTTCATTTTTGCATTGCATCTACATCATGTTGATCAAATGGCACTGCATAATGCATCTTCTTAAGATGTAGAAACAATGGTTATGTAATATAAGACCCCAAATATTTTTTATTTTTTTTTAATTTTTTTCTATTTTCTTTCCCGTTTGCTCTCTGAGTTTTCTGATTTGCAGATTGGTTTGTTTGAGTGTTAATTCCATTGGTTTTCATGTGGCATTCATGTTTTTTGACATTGCAAGAAGAATATATAGCAAGAACATAAAATAGAAGCCAAACGCACAGGCTAGGATCTTATTCAAAGCTTTCTATAATCTGATTTCAATAACAGAAATATAACAGACCTTGAGTTACAAATAACAATCTCAGAAAATGGCATTCAGACCTGGGAAGAAGCACCAAACAGCAGTATAGAAGTCTTTTTAAGAGCTATATATAATCTCAGAATATTACTTTCAGACCTGTTACAAGCTCCTTAACAGCAGATTTAATATCTTCTTGATCACGTCCAAGACTACCAAGAATGAGATCTTCAAAACTATGCAAGCAGGGGCAAAGACTCCTTCAACGGCTGCTACAGGGTCTGAAAAAACTCTCTCAGAAAGCCCGACCAGAAATAAGAACTCACCCAGATGGGGTGCTCCCAGCCATAGGGTCGACCTAGACAATAAATCCCAAATCTTCTTCAAAAATTACAAACTTGTGCTTGATGGAGTTTCCATGATAAGAGCAATTTTTTGAATCGATACCCACAAGGAACTCTCAATCCATTTTGAAGTTATGAACAAAACTCCAGGTTCAGGGCCAAAACTGAAAGTGCCCAGAAAATGATAGAAACACACCAAAATCTCCCAAAAATCCACACCAAATGGAAAGGATGCCAACTCAAACCAAAACCAAACTGAATCACCTCAAAAGAACTAAAATATCTTCATTCTCAAAGTCTATAATCTACAACTTGAAGCCCAAATGTGATTTCTGAATGAAACCACCCTTCTACCAGTTGGGGCAAGTCTTGCGCTGCCGAAACCAGTCTATGAAGTAAAGGGTTTTCATCCTCAACTCTGATTTCCAGACCTCCTAGTGAAAAACCAGCAGCATCTCCTTATGCAACCAAATTCATCCATAGCAAATGAGGCTTCAAAATGAACTTTTAAAATCTCAATGACAAATTAGGGCAACCTCAAGGCTTAAACCCTAAACCCTCTTTAAAACCAACACCCTTTTGATATTTGCTTTTGATTTAAATTAAATTTCAACTCAAACATTAGCTTTTAATTTAATTTTTACTTCATTCCTTGCCTTGGGCGTCCATCTCCTAATTAGAATTCTAAAACGCTTTTGATGCTCTTTAAAACAACTTCAAGTCATTGACTAGGTGCCATGGTACCTTTTTTTACGTCCCCTTCACCCTCAACTTTAAGTTATAAAGTAACTTTATAATAATTCATTTTCGAAGGGAAAGCAAGTATTAAAAATATTTCAACCTTAGCAAATTGATGCCTCGACTGAAAATGCTGCTGAGAGAGAGACCTAACCAAGTCCAGCTTACCCGAAATAGACTTACTATTTTTTGAAAGTACTAAAAATAGCAAGTAGTACCCAAGACTCAAGCTGAAGAGAAACTGAGATGCTCAAAGGGCTCACTGAAGACTAAAGCTCAGTACTAGACCCCCTGCTAAAAATAGTAAGTGTATCAAAATCAGACTAATCCGAAAGAGGACATCGGAAATGGGGATATTACAGTCTGCCCTTCCCAAAGACTGCTTTTCCTCAAGCAATGTCAATAAAGCCTTGCAACCAACAATTAGATCCACACCAAAACCAGAAATGATCCCAGGGTCCCAAGTAAATCTAGGAGGTTTGTAGCACCATCTACTCAAATCTCTATCTTGCATGGTACCAACACATGGGGCCTCCTGAAAACTCCTATAAGAGTGATAAAATACCGCAAAGACTCAATCCACTCCTCAAAAAAATGACCCTCAAGAGAACCAAACAGATGTGCCACAAGAGTAAGCTCTAGAAAATTAACACTAGCTCTCTCATCCCAAATGGTAGCTGCTCTAAAACTCAATGTGAATCTAAAGTCCCAAGTGGATCTCAGATAGGAACCACCATGTTGAAGCCGCACCACACTGAACATCACTGTCAACCCAATGTGCCTAGACTGCACTCTCCTATCCTGGACCTCCAGAAAGTAAAATTCATCAAAGCCCATACTGAAATCCCTGAAAATTGCCAACCAAGTAATGCCTCTATTGCCGCCAACAACATTCATGACATCGACACCCAACCACCATGTGTCCAAAGAATGGTTCAGAACATGCCAACTCACCCAAACTACTGCAATCAATAAGCCATCATCTGAAACAATGTATGCCCTCGCCATGAAGTAATTGTAGGGAGCGTCACTCACCAAAATGGAAACAGCTAATGGGAGCATCGAGTCCAGAAAGGTACTCACAACCAGCTGCCCAAAAGCTTGCCCAAGCTCAAAATCAATCTGCTCATCAAAAAACGTCTTCAAAAACAACACAAGAAAATGAGGGCAGCAGTAATAAATCCGGGATCCCACTGGATACATGGGAGAGGTAAACAAGGAATTAGTTGAAGAACCATCCCCTAGTACCAAATCATCACTGTCAGCAAGGCTCATCCGGGTACAACTCAACCGCTAAACTAGAGGAACCATCCAACTCATCTACGGATCCAAAATCGAAGTCATATGCAAGTTGATCAGAAGGTGGGCAAGGGCACCAAGACTGGAAGCAAACCCACTAGTCCATTCTTGAGACAACACTTTATGACTAGAAACTGCACCTAGGTCCCAAACCTTGCTATTTTCACCCAATGCAGTGCTACAACTAAGAGTAATCTCATCATCCAACTCAAAAAGAGGATTGTCATACACCATATCAACTCCTATCTCAAACAAGGGATTATCAAAAAGCAACTGATGACTACCCTCAAAAACTGATAGTGAATCCAAATCAGCAAGGCTGCTAGGTCCTTGCTCATGCTGAAATCTAATTTGTTCTCAAGAGCAAGATCAAGACCATCATCAACATCTATGCCATCAACCATGCATAATTGTGGAGTTGAAGTTGGAGCAACTCTTAAGTCAAAAGTAAATTCATCCCAAACAGGTTCCTTGTCATACTTAGGTACCATCTCACCAAGATCCCATGTATTAAAAGGCTAATTGCTTTGTTCTTTGTGCTCCTCCTATGATGTTGTCTTACTAAATAAATCATTCACCCACTCATCACTATACATGTAAGCACAAGAAACTCCCTCCACAAATTGATCCTGGAAATCAAGATTCAAACCTCCTATGTCAACATCACTGCAGTCATCACGGCAGTCATCACTGTTTGTTGTTTTGAAGGCCTCATCAATGATGCCTCCAACAATACTATCATCCAAAGGTGTGATATTATTTTCAGCGTTGCCTAGTGTCCATGGTTTCACTGGATAGCTCGAGTGATGCATTAAAGGCTGTTGTCATGCCTTTTCCCTTTCGTTTGTTAGAATCCACACGTGGCCCACCATTAGACATCCCTCTCAAAACCACACTCTTACCCTCGGATTGAAATTTCAACTCCAAGGTCTGAAAGCTTAGAGTAAACTCCCCCAAAGAGCATAGCCACTGAATGCCCATAACTACATCTATGTCTCCTATGTTCACCACATAAAAATCCTCCTTAACCTCATAATTTCCAAACAGTATGCTCAACTACGGAACCACCTTAGTGCACTGAATAGTAAACCCATCAACTACCATAACGTGGAATTCGCTCACCTCCTGTGTCTGAAGACCTCTACGTGCAACTAAGCCCTCATCTATAAAGTTGTGAGTAGCCCCTGTATCAATCAAAGCCACCATACGCTGCCCGTGGAACACTCCTCTAATGCGCAGTGCCTTGTTCTCATGAAAACTATGAAGTTGGGCTAGCGTCCCATCGTGGTCCCACACCTTACCACTCTCTTCTGATGTATTTTCACCTTCACTTTCTTCAGAAACAGCTTGTTGGCCTGCTTTTTCTGATACACCTTCTTCGTCAAATTGGTACTTAATTAGAAGCAATTTGGTCTTGGTTGAACATTTGTGACCTTGGGTGCTAGGTTCCTTGCATGTAAAACACAATCCCTTCTTTCTAAGCTCGTTCAAGGTCTCATTATCTATCCTTGTGTAATTTTTTCTTAGGCTACTCCTGCTGCTTGGTGTCAATTTTCTTATCTTTTTCTTTCTTGTGCAGCAAGTCCTTGGACTCAAATTCGTTCTTAAAAGCTGAAGATTCCATATCCCTAGCTTTTTTAATGGCTTCCTAAAGGGTAGCTGGATTGAAAGCTTTTATCCAACCCCTAAGAGGATCGGAAAGACCATCTATGAACAACACTATAAGTCTCCTCTCTAAAATATCTGTCACAAGCATTGATAACTTCTGGAAATCTGCAATGTATGAATCAACCATTCCCAACTGTTTTAAGCGTGCTAGCTCCTTGAAGTGCAACTCGGGGTCCTTCTTGTCAAACCTTTCAATCAATCTTTCAGTGAACTCTCGATAAAAAGTGATTTGGGCATGTCCCAAAGTCACCATTCCATTGTACCACCATTCGTGAGCAATACCATCAAGGTCAAGTCTTGCTGCCGAAACCAGTCTATGAAGTCAAGGGTTTTTGTCCTCACTCTAATTTCCAGACCTCCTAGTGAAAAACCAACAGCATCTCCTTATACAACTAAATTCATCCATAGCAAATGAGGCTTCAAAATGAACAATAAAAGCTCAATGACAAATTAGGGCGACTCAAGGCTTAAACCCTAAACCCTCTTTAAAACCAACACCCTATTGATATTTGCTTTTGATTTAAATTAAATTTCAACTCAAACATTAGCTTTTAATTTAATTTTGAAATTTAATTTTTACTTCATTCCTTGCCTTGGGCGTCCATCTCCTAATTAGCATTCTAAAACGCTTTTGATGCTCTTTAAAACAACTTCAAGTCATTGACTAGGTGCCATGGTACCTTTTTTTACATCCCCTTCACCCTCAACTTAAAGTTATAAAGTAACTATATAATAATTCATTTTCGAAGGGAAAGCAAGTATTAAAAATATTTCAACCTTAGCAAACTAATGCCTCAACTGAAAATGTTGTTAAGAGAGAGACCTGACAAGGTCCGGCTTACCCAAAATAGACTTTACTATTTTTAGAAAGTACTACAAATAGCAAGTAGTACCCAAGACTCAAGCTAGAGAGAAACTGAGTTGCTCAAAGGGCTCATTGAAGACTAAAGCTCAATACTAGACCCCGTGCTAAAAATAGCACTTACTAAAAATAGTATGTGTATTAGAATTAGACTAATACGAAAGAGGCCATCGGAAATGGGGACATTACAGGTTAGAAGGTTGTTCATTGAGTTGACAAGTTGATATCCATTTGAGGTGAGCTCAAGAAGACTATCTCCTAAGCGTTTACAGTTCAACTAGGGAGCACACATTATGGTTACTTAATCTCTTGATCTCTTCCCTTTTCTCTCTTCCTTGCCTGCTCACTTTCTCATAGGTTTTTTCAGTAAAGTTAACATGCCATCCTGCAGTCCTAATTTTTCCATTTATTTCAAAAGAAAGGAGCAGATCTAGGTTGTGTTCAATTGATTTCATAGGGTACAGATTATTACCATGGACACACACGTGTGGCTCACACTGCCACTTTTAATGGTCAGATTTCTGGCTATTGTCTTAGCCATAGGAACCACACCCATAGGTTTTGCACCACCTTTTCTTGGCTGCCATACCCTGTCTAGAGACTTTGTGGGGAATTAAAATTATGTTATACTCTTTCTTTTTCAGGTGTAGAGTTAAGGGTTCTTGCACTAGAGGTACCATTCATTCTACTAGGCCTTTGATCTTCCATAGCTGATGAATAGCATATCCCCCCTTGGGTGTCGGAAGCACACTCAGATCCCACTCCTCTCTACAGCCCCAGAACAAGGGTTATGCCAGCAAGCTTTAGAGCGGTAAAAAAGAGTCCCTGTGTTTACATGGAGACACATAATTGTATATTTAATTATGATGTACAATGTCCAAGGAAGGACTTAATTCTATGGATCTCTGATTCAATCTCAGTTTATATTACATGCAAATTGAATATTCTGATATACTAGTACATTATACAGTGAAGAACCAATTGGGTAGAGAGAAGAGCTTGATTCCAAGCACCGACAAGGGTTATCCATGTATGATTTGGACAAATATGTTAGTCTGAACTATTGTCAGCTGTACTGATTTGAATAAAACCACTGTAAGTAGTTTAAGGCATAAAAGAGATGTCATCACTGCATTGTCAGTCCCCATCAAGTATAGTGATAGAATCTAGCCTGAGCAAAGCCTACGCACTGACAATGGAGTTGGGTAACCATGATGGTTTGTCATTAGCAGTATAAATATGTCCACATGCGGATGTCTTCAATAGCCTACTGCAATAAATGTCTCCTATATTTGCTTACCTTTTGGATTACAGTATTACATGTTAGAAGGGAAAGTTAATATGTGGCTCTTGTTTATTACCAGCTTGCATGCATTTTTAATTGTACTTTTAAATGGGTGCAAATGTTGAAGCATGAAAGAGTACCGAATTGGTAACATTTGAATAAGGAGATGCTTTTTGTTTGTCCACTACAATGAAGTGCATGGTACTTTACACTGGTATATAAAGAATTTTTGCCACAAAGTCATAAGTCTAACAAGTCCTGCTTCCTGTTGTCTGAAATAATTGTAATTTTAAATTTTCCCATTTTACAAATCATCCATTCCAGCCCAAGTTGAAAGGAGAAATAATAAAGAAAACGTGAAACCATGATTCATTATAGTCAACTTTATATCCAACTCAACGAAGTTATACTAAAGTGAACAAATGGAAGTGTATTGATCCTATTTTTATGTGAACAAGGAATTTAAAGCCTTAAAAGAGTAGTAAGTCACAATGCTGTACTCTGAATTTGATGTGGCCAATTTAGGGTTTAATGCCCTTCAAAACAAATTATTATTCTCTAAAGAATCATGGGACATTTAGAGACTGACCACGTACAGTAAGTAATCAACCACAGGTCATGGGTTAAGTGATCTGCACAGAAGATAATTCATTTTCTCTCCATACATAACAAAAATAGAAAGCAATAAATTGAGTTTCATTCATTCTTTTGATAGCCAAACACATTTTTTAATTTCAAAGGAACTTGGAGTTGAATGATTCTATAATATTAGAGTATTAAATTCAACTTTTATCTTTTCCTCGGTAAGTAAACATATTTAATTGCAGAAATGACCATACTTGCCAGGGAAAGGGGATGATAAATTGTTGAGCAGATCTCAGCTCATCTCTGATTTTTCAATTTTTGCATAATAATAATGCAAATGTTCATAGATCCCATAATTGTAACAAATTCACCACAAAATCTAATTTTGATATAGGTTGATTTTCATTCAACAGATTGCAGGCTTTGTTGAATAAATGAGCTGGTCAATGGTGTAGGAAATAATAACCACAATGCTTAAGGTCAAAATGTTATAAAACCCAGGATATAAATAATTGTTTCTAGAAAAGATATTTTTCCTCAAAAGGTGATCAGACTTTTAACCACAATAAATATTTATAAGAATCTATAGTTTAATTTAATGATTTTCTTATCAAACAACATCCTATATTATAGATAATTCAATAAGTATGAAAATACAATTATGGAGGCAGGTAAAGTGATGAAAAACCTCGAGTTTGTAGCCTGAAAAAGCTTCAGGAAACTGCTCTGCCATGATCTCCATGGCTGCCTGAAAGGCAACCACCTGAAGAAATAGCAACAAACTATTATCAAGAAGGCTTTGCCAAGCTGCAAATGTAATACAGTGATTAAATGCATGGGAGAGAGACTAATTTCAGAAATAGCTGAATAAATAAGTAATCACCTGCTTTCCCATCTGTGGTGCAATGACAGCATAGTTATTTGACTTCCGTACTACATCCAATAGTTTTTCTCGGTCTCCTCCAGTGGTGCCCATTACAAATGGCACACCTATTCTACAATAAAGTTCCGCATTTTCTACACAATTTATGGCAGAAACCTGGACTAAGTCACTAGCATATATATTTTAATTGAATAAATAGAAGTCATGTCTACCAGTTCTCATTCTACCGATAGTGCTAACTAGTTACAAGCCATCTTTACATGAACTTGGAAAGATTAACCTTTCATAAAACAAAAGAACTTCTATTTAGAATAGACCATGAGTCATAGAACTTGAGCAAAAATATTCCTTTACCAGAAATTGTGCGATGCTAAACTACATGCTTGAAACAATTTAGGGAAAGGAAAAGTGAATGTCACTCACCATTCACAGCAGAAGGAGCTGTGTAGTCGACTACAACTACATGAGGATACTTCTGAAGGATAGAATCAAAGACAGCATCTTTTTCTGATGCACTGCGTACATCAACTTCCACATCTCCTATCTGGACCTTTTGATTCCCAAGATGAGGACTGGTGAGAGACAGAGGAACAAGCTGAAGACCAGCGGAGAGTGCTGCTTCTGCCACTGCTCTGCCCATGTTTCCAGCACAGCCATTAACCTGCCAGAAAATCAGTGCTTGAGATTTCAATTAACCTGTGCAAATATAGGCTAAAACACAGTTACTCTGATCCCCAAAGTCACAGCAACCATTCCAAAAGTGCCCTTTAATTAGATGACAACAATATGTTTCAGGATAGACTGCAAGGTGATGACACTAACTAAGATCGCCCAAGTTATAAGCATTACTCGGTGTTGCCTCTTAGCCTAGATGAACAATCAATAATGAGGGCAAAAAGGGTCAAAATAGCTAAATTAGTTAGATATTCCTTAGAGATCTGAATTGAAAACGGATGTTGAGACAACATAATACGTGTGAAAATAATATAATACTGGAGATAACAATTATTACAAGTTTTGCAAATAGTCTAAAAAAAGCCTTAAACCTTAAATCCTAACAGCTTTCATGAAAAAGCATACAGCAACAAATGCAGTTGACGTTGTTGGAACAGGTTTTGGAGAAACTCCCAAAAAACCATATTAAAACTTATCAGGTTTGCAACTAGAATATACAACAATAATATGCAATTTACATTGTTGGAACAGATTTTGCATAAAACCAAAAAATAAAATTCCTTAAACCCTAGAACCTACCAGCTTTCAAAATTCAACACATAGTACTAAATTCGCAACTTACATTGCTGGGAAAGGTTTTTGTATAGAAACCAAATTAAGACTTTAAACCTCAGGACTGCGTAGAGCAATGAAATTCAAGTTACAATGCTGAAACAGGGTTTTGTACGTTAACACAATGAAGGCATTAAACCTTAAACACTTACGGATTCCAAGACACCGCATTTGTCAACGAAACCCAGTTTACATAAATGCAATAGGTTTTGCAGCAAAACCTCGAAATTTGCTTTCCCAACCGAAACTCAGCTTTCTAATTAGAATACCGGAATAATGTGCATTATACATTGCTAGACATGCTTTAGCAAGAACAACTAAAATTAAATAAACTTTGACAACTTTCAAAACACTTCATACAGCAATGAAATGCGTTAAACCCTAAACCCTATCTGCTTTCAAAGACAGCATACAGAGTAACCACAAATGAATATGGTGTAACCAACTTACCATGACAGGAAATGGGGTCGTTGTAGCTGTAGAAGTCGAAGCATTCTCAAGTTTTTCGGCATTTGCAACGCACAAACAGGTGGAGTTTCTCTTCGTAGTTAATGAAGATTGCTTCACTGCCGTTGATATCAAAGGACGGGCATTTCTAACCCACCGTCTGTCCACTACTCCGCTGCATAAATGATCTATATTTTGCAGCCCTGTTAAGGAAATCTGAGGAGCATTGACAGCCTTCGCCAGCATTTTTCACGGTCAGACGTCTACAAGAATTTTAGTCGTAATTGAAACCTTTTGTTAAATATGTTGGTTTCGTTTTGTAGGAAAAGTGTGCATAGAAATGGTTGGTATGTTCAAAAATTTCCACGAGTTTTAAAGGATTTTGACTATATGTAAGTTAGCATGGTAAAGGATTTTGACTATATGTAAGTTATTAAGGAAGTGTATTTTTTATTGTCTATATAATTTTGAAATCCATATAATCTTATTTGTAATATTTTTTAAAAAAAATTGTATTACATATTTTCTTATAGTGAATTGAAGGAAAAATATTTTTAACAATTTTAATTTTGAAGATTTTGTAGTTGATTGATTCCTTGTGCTTGTATGAAATGAGATGAAAAAAGCTTTTTAGTTGTTCAATTATTTCATTCTTACACATCGAAACAAGAAGTTAGTGGACTTATATCATAAATGCATGGTCGGTCGGATGTAAAAGGTACATATTATAGAATACTAAAAGTTTGTGTTAAGCAAAGGAATTATAGATCAAGGAATATATTATTGGTAACATGGGAAAATCACTTGATGTAGTAATATATGAATATCAATCATCCACCTATACACCATGAAGATATGAAAATATCAAGTTTGAAGTTCTTTTCGTAAAACATAATCTATGAAAATAGTAAAAAAATAAAAATTGAAAGTTTATGTAGAGAAGGTTGCATTGAAAGTTGTGTACTTGTACTCATTATAAGGAAAGAAAATATGGTTGAGACTCTTCTTTTTTCTTGATAATTGTGTATGAATTGTGTTTCATTCTTGAATATCGACCGAAGGAGAATGGTGGTTCTATCTAACGACCCTTTATTGATTTAACTCTAGATATAGTTGTAAAAGTTAAGCCTTGTCTTTCTATTTTACCTATATCAATTGTGGCTTTGTTAAAATAAAGGATGCCATTAAACTTGTATTAGATCACAACTATACTTTTATGAGGGGTATAGTTGCTAAACAATTAAGCCAATTTTCATTTTTAATATAGCAATAATTGAACATTGAAGAAAATGGGTATATTTGTGCAAGAATGGAAACATAACCAAAATTGAAATGTAACTAATTTATCATTCAATATTTGTACATTTCAGACACTTTAGATATTTATAGAAAAATTAAGCATAAATCTTTATTAATATATTTAAGATATTTTCAAACTTCTTGTAGTACAATTAACTGAGCCAAGAGTAAATATGTTTGATACTCAATATATCCTACACAACAATTTAACTCTTGAAAATCAAGAACATACGCATCCTTCTCATAACTGAAGTGCACTCAAATTAGTTAATTATTTTTTATGCTAACCTCACCTTGCCAGCTATATTAGGGGTTGAACCATGTACAGCTTCAACTAGCACAAGTCCACTCTCTCCTATGTTACAACTATAACACCATACATGTCAAACAACATAGTTTTTCAGAGCACTTATTCTAGAATAAGGGGCATGCAAGGTAAGACATTATGCTAAATTACCTTGGTGTCAACCCCAAGCCTCCAATAAGACTAGCACAAATATCACTATTAATGTCACCATACAAGTTAGGCATCACCGGGACATCAAAGAGTGTAGGATTTTTTACATGGTGCAAAATAGAATATGTATTTTACATTGTCAATGCAACAACTAAAGCCAAATGATTTTTCTAACATCTTGTAGGAGAGAAAAAGTGACAAAATTACAACTAATGTTTTTCAAAAGAAACTCAACGAAATGTTATGTTGAATATGGATGCAAAAACACTACTTATTCATCATATACTAATTACAAAGATAGAGCATTTGAGTATGAGAAATTAAATAGCAATGATTCATTAACAATAGTCATTATGTAGATTAATGTAGAAGAATTAAGCATACACA
>VDFB02211745.1:0-10745 GCA_007258455.2 Sequoia sempervirens
TATATATATATATATATATATAAAGCAAAAAATAGTCAATAGGAATCAATTTGAATTTAACTTATAAGGTAGAAATGGGTGTTATTGTTATCACATGCATTATGTAACGCCCCACCATGCAACCTTAGGGGAAGTTGCAATTAACTACTCAAATCTAATAATTTTTTTTTTGTTTAAGTATAATTAACATGCAAGATCACTACCCATTGCCAACAACCCCTAAGGTTACGAGACTAAGTTACTTAAACCCAAACAAGAAACATGAATTGAAACCATATAATTTAATTACTTAACGAAATAAATACACATACATTCCATACATGATAAAATTACCTCAAAGGCATAATAGATACCACATGTTTCCAATAACAATAATGTACAATACGATTACAACTATCATTCCCTAATGAGGTAAATCTAAACATGATTACAAATTACATCTTCCACCTCGATACAACGAAGGGTAATAAAAATTAAGCAATAATCACTAAAAGAATAAAGCAATCTAAAAGAAATCGATCCCATGAACTCCAACCTGAAATCTCATCCACACTAACAAGAAGAAAACCCAACAGATTAAGCGCACATTCCACCCAACCAAGTGATACCGACGGCCACCCCCTCGTGGCTAGAGATAGTAACCAAATTACTATACAAGACCATCTACCTCTAGACATAGGCTAATACATAATTGAACTGAATTAAATTAAAATACAAATACATCATCACTTAACACAATGATTACAATGCTTCCAGAGAACAATGATCATCTATGCAATATAACAAACTAACTTCTAGTTGACATAGAGAGAGTGTCACACAT
The DNA here is from genome assembly GCA_007258455.2 of Sequoia sempervirens. Taxonomy (NCBI): domain Eukaryota; kingdom Viridiplantae; phylum Streptophyta; class Pinopsida; order Cupressales; family Cupressaceae; genus Sequoia; species Sequoia sempervirens. Next base: position 824 of record VDFB02211745.1, read on the forward strand.
CATTTGCTATGAGTTACCTTGGCTCAACCTTCCTAGGCTACTAGACCCCCATTCTGGGTTACCCTGGCTTGCCTCTACCAATCGCCGGACCCCCATACAAATTGTGCTTCTCGTCTCATCTCAAGCCTTAAAAGCAAATTAGAGTCATGAGAGAGGCATTTATTATCTTATTTAGTCTAAGAGTTTTTCATTAATTCCTTTTAAGTTATCACTTACTTAAACCCTAAGTGAGTTACCCTGGTGCCCCTTTGTGTGCTAGACCCCCACAAAGAGCCACTCTCCTATCGACACACACACGATACACAACCACAATTCAATGGGTAACTAGATAAGACAACCAATCCAATCCAAGGAGGCAACAAAATAACAAAACCCACTCCAAACTCTAGAGGAAACAAAATACATAATCCACTCCTTCCAAAGGAGGCACATACCACAAAAACCACTCCTAATCCAAAGGAGGCACAAAACATCCCCGTTTGTGAAAACCGGGTGAGACAACATGATACATCTATACGCGCTACCCAAGACAAACCAAAGGTTGGCAACATTTTACGACAACCCACACAAATAATTGAAAAGCCCCATCTGGAAGACTTACATAAACAAATGACTCAATTTCCCAACATCGAGAATGAACGAAACATCACTTAGAAAGCATTTTAGGCAACTCAAGAAACTAATGTTCGGATTTCCTAAATCCAAGCCAAGCAATGACATAGTGCATGAAATCAATTAAATAATTAACAATATTGCACATATTCAAAAGTAAATCAAATCACATTGGCAACATTAAGGAATTTAAAACTAATCATTTAATTTCATTTGTTCATTCATACATAATGATTAAAATAATCTTTTTAAATAAAATCATTTGATTATAACATCAAATTTTTAAATAAATCATTTGATTATAAAATCAACTTTTAAATAAAAACATTTGTTATAAAATTTGCTTTTTGCTTCTATTAATGTAACAATAATTATCTTAAAATAATCTATATTTTAAATATAACTATATATTAAATATACATATAAAAGTATATACTTAATGTATATATATATGTATATGTGTGTGTGTGTGTGTGTTTAAATATATAATTATTGTTTAAATATATAAATATTTTTAAATCAACCAATTTAAAATTCCACATTCCAAATTATTTAAAAATACATAATATATACATTATATATATATATACGCAATATATACATATCCTATATATATAATATATATATATTATATATAAATAATTATAATATATATACATATAATATAAATATATACATATAATATAAAATTATTATATATAATATATATATATTATATTATCTATATAATATAATATAATAAAAACATAAATTTAAAAATAAAATAAATAAAAAAGACAAGGGGTTTTTGCTGGTGCACAACCCCCAGAACAGGGGCGTAGCCCATGCTGGGAGCTGCTACGCAGCCCCTCCCCATATGGGGGGTCGCTACTTGTGGGAGCAGCGCTAGGCACTGCCTCCACAGCCAACGCCTCCAATATGGGGGGGACGGTTGTGGGGCAGCCTCCCAGCCCCCCAACATAAATTTTAATTTTATTAATTTTATTTTTTTTAAAAACAAACTTTCATTTAAAACACAGAACCAACAACTCCCCTACCCAGGAACATGAAAATTTTGACAAAAAAACTTCTGGGTATATAATTTTTTTTTTTAATAGAAAATTACCCATCAAGATTTGTATAGATATATAGCATATATGTATATATTGCAAAATATATATGCATATATATATATATATATATGTTTCCATTTTAGAGACTAATTGGGAAAATTTTCAACAAGAAAAATACATAAGAAGAATTCTTTTGGCACAATTTCATGATATCCAATTTTGGAAAATTCATAAATTTAAATACAAAAATTTAAATGCTTTTCTTTTGTTTCCTCATTCATTTTCTATTGTTTAACTTGGAATTTTTCAACTAAAAGAGATTGTTTTTCTTCAAGAACTCTAAATTGTTTCCATATTTTAACCAGGTTTTCAAAATGATTTCCAAGCAAGTTTTCAAATTGAGAATGCAATTTTTCTAAAACAATAAACAAATGAAACCTGAAATCTGAAGCTGGATGGAGAGTTTGAGAAGAAGGATGAGCTGCAATTTCTAATTCCTCCAAAGCTTTTCCAAAATATTTTTCCCAATCCAACAATGCATCAACAAAGCATGAAGAACTCCCCTTCCATTTTTCTCATAGCCCAATTTTAAGAATGAAAAGCCTTTTTTATTTTTTTTCCCCAAATTTGGTCAAATACCCTAAAATATCCCATCCACCAAAGTTATTGCAAATTTGGAGATATTTTGTTTATTTGAAAATTTTAAAACTAAAATTCTTTTCAACATGACTTTATTATTTATTTTAAAATTTCTATTCCAAATGCATTTAAATGCTTTTAAATATTTTCATTTCCAAAAAGCATTCAACTTTAAAATTTTCTTTTCAAAACAACTTTAACACTTATCTTTTTTAAAATTTTCAATTCAAAAGAATTTAACAATTATAATTTCTAAAAAGAATAACTTGATTTATTTCAACATAATTAATTTAAATAAATCAATAAAATAAATCTAATCCACTATTAGATCATTTTATTAATTAAATTAAATTACTGAATAAATTCAATAACATCTATAACATTGTAACCAAATAATTTAATAAACAATTTAAATACATAAAGCCATTTATCTACCTTTTTCAGCTTGCAATTTAAATGAAATCAAGGAGAAATGAACAACGAAGAAGCAACTTAACCCAACTAAAACCCGACGACACACTATGACTAGGGTGATGACTTGGCATGAAAAACCTAGCTACTATCTCCCAATATAATACCATTGGCCAATGGACATGCTCAAACCTGTGAACCAGGTGGAGTCGATGTCATGTACTTGTCAACCTACGAACAAAGAGTATATTGAACATGCATATATATATATGACGTTGGCTTACCTGCAGGTGAAGAAATCTACCGAGAATCATAGAGCTCTAGCGAGGTGATACAATCCCGTCCTTCACCCAATGTACTAAGCGTTCTAACTGTGTAGCAATATATATATATATATATATACTTAATATAACATATATATATATATATATATGCTCTAACCATATATATATATATATATATATATATATATATATATATATATATATAAAACTGCGGGAATGCAGTTATACGGAACCCCTATAAGCCTCCTATAAACTCAGTGCACCTAGTAAACTTTTTAACATGACCGGTGGTGTTGGCGCGACACACCCTCCGGTACCACGGGGGTGGGGGAGACTAGACCTCGTGACCAACCTCCTGCAACAGGAAAAATTTAGCCAACCAAGCTAGGGGCCCCAACCCTCTAACATCAACAATATAATCAAAAGCATAAAACATCATTAATTCAATTATCTGCTAAGTTAATCCAAAACATGCCATAAAGATAACATCTGAGTAAAATACCATCACATCAAAATATAACATTCGCATCGCTTTATAGTTTGCGATCAAATAGTAACCAAGTACCAAAGTCACAACATAAACATAAACAACAGAACAAAGAAGAACAATGTCGATAAAAAGAGCCAAAATGGAGGGGTGTTACACATTATATTGATATGATTTCCATTCCTGAGAAGGATATTTTCATTTGATTGCTTTCATGGTCTAGTTGAATTTAGATGATTATGATGTTTAATCTAGTGGCATATATGACATGTGACACCTGAATTTCTTCCACAATAATTTCTTTTTTGTCCTTGTAGTAAATGCAATTTCGTGTTAAATTTGAATTAAACCTAAATTAGTGAAAATACTAACATTGATAAGTAGGAGGTGTTTTCCACAACATGTCAAATTGTGATATTGCTATTAGGATTCAGCAGGTGTAGTTTTTTGAGTCAAACTCATTGACCCATGTTTCATGAGTAGTGATTCACAAGAACCCATCTCTCAATCATAGCAATATCACTACTCATGAAACATGGGTCAATGAGTTTGACTCAAAAAACTACATGGTTGAATCCTGATAGCAATATCACAATACTAACATTGGTGTAGGAAGGAAACTTAGTATATGAATTTACTCATGGACATTCAAGATTAATATTAAAATTTAAAGGAGCATGCTTCATTGTCCTTTTTTGGTAGGTTGTCCTTTTCACATGATGGCACTCGAATTTAGTTTTGATATTTTATCTTTAGCATTAATGTTGTAATCACATGCATGAGTATATGAAAAAAAAATCTTGTAGTTGAATGGTGAATGTTTCACAAAATTAATAAAGTATAGCTCATTTGAAAAAGTCGTCTCTGATAAGGGAAAGTAGAAGATCCAATTTTTTTTTTGGCCTTAGGAAATAAGGTTATCTATAAGATCTAACTTGCATGAAGATGTATGTCACTTCTTATGAGGATGGTCTCCTCTTGTATTCTCTTCCATGTTACGGTTGCATACAATATATCATTTTCATGTATACTTGTATTTACTTAATAGTATTGTTTCCAATTATTCCTATCCTCTTTTTCCCCTATAGTATATAATTTTTTTATTCCTTTTATTCCTTTTATCCTTGTCTTGTTTGTTGGTTCCATGTGGCTTTAATATGTGCTTCTGATGTAGGAGCATCCTTGGTTCTTGGCAATCTTGCATCAACCAAAAATATTTTCTTTCAGTTTTTTGTTCTTGTTCAGTTCAAGTTGGTGGATTCATCTTATTTGCTCACCAAACCATGTGGGTCTATATTTACATCATGGACATGTTCATTTTCCTTATTCCAAGATTTGAGTACGATTGGATCTTTTTTTTGCAAGTTATCACTTCTTGATTTAGTGGCAGTTTCTTGAACTGGCACTAGAATAATTTTCAAGCCTAACAGCTAGTTTGATCGCTCATGGATTTCTTGTAGCTTGTGGATCTCGACAATGTGATTTGAATTATTCCATGGAGTTTCCCCACACTTCATCCTATGCATTCACCGAGGATTAATTCAAATTTGAGGCTGACCTATTCATGCACACATTACATTTTCTTTCATTGGAGATTGCAATAATCTTTGGCCAATGCAAAAGACTCTAGATCTATGGATATGTATAAAGCTTTCAATAGATCATTAGGAAAGCAGTGAATAATAAGTTAGATGAATATAGGTTTTGATATGTAAGATTTCAGCTCGCATCAAGGAGCATATAGGAATATTGTATGTCAGACATATATTATCAGGCCTGTGAGCCGAATCTATAAGCCCGAATGTTGCCGACCGATTGTAATCGAGATTTCTGTAACTAATGAGAATGTTTTAATCTACATTTTCCTCCAATTTCTATGTTGCTTTTGTTGTGTGACTCTTGTTGCACGGTCTAGATTGTTCTCTTTGAGGACCCTCCTACCGTGGCTACACTAGATTGGTATTAGAGCGAGATTCAATCTGTGAGAGATCACTAGAATTCGCAGTCTTGTTGAAGATTTTTTGTGGGGTGGAAGACTAAGGATCCGACTTGCAACTGTAGAGGACTTGTGTAAAGATGGAGGGAAGAAGAAATGTTAGAGGGAATGGAGCACGTGGAAATGCAGACCCAACTTTAATGGAGATGTTGAGAGGAATTGTTGCTAGATTAGATGCAGTTGAAATGACCTAGAGGAGAGGTCAACCAGTCAATGATGTGAGTGATGAAGAGGTAGAAGTACAAGAAGAAAGGGGAAGAGAAGATCAACCTAGCCTGGATTAGGGAGAAGAGAGGTTCATAAGAGCCCTAACTAGAGCAAATACTAAGCCACATTTCAATCCACCAGATTACAATGGTAATTTAGATTTGGATGAATTGCTTGATTGGATAACAGAGATGGAGAATTATTTTGATTTTGAAGATACCACTAAAGATAAGAAGGTAAAATTTTCTTGTACGAAGTTGAAAGGACATGCATCCCTTTGGTGGGAACATTTGCAGATAGAGGAAAAGAAGAGGAAAGAAGAAGATAAAATCATGGGATCAAATGGTAAATAAGTTAAAGACAAAGTTTATGCCTGTAGACTATTAGATTAGTTTATTTCAGAAGTTGCAAACTTTGAAGCAGAAGGAGTCAAGTGTGATAGAGTATACCGAGGAGTTCTATAAGGAATATTATATCTAGACATTCAGAGGATGAGATTGAGCAAGTAGCCAAACATGTGAATGGCTTGAGGTCGTCTATATAGGATGAGATTAGTTTGATCAAGTTGTAGAGTGTAGAAGAGGCATATCAATGTGCCCTAAAGGTAGAAGAGAAGTTGAATAAATGACACGAGCAGAGACAGAGAGGAAGAGGTGGAAGATTTCAGAGAGGAAGAATTTTTACTAGAGGAGGAAGAGGAACTTTTGTAGATTAGAATAAGGATAAGGAGATCAGTAAGAATGATAATTCATACTGTAGAAATGATGAAAACTCTTACCGGAGAGGAGGATATGTTGGTTATCAGAATGAAGGTTATAGAAAAGATGATAAGTGGAAAAGAGTATTCAAGGGAACTTGTTTTAAATGTGGTGGAGAAGGACATAGAGAATTTGAATGCAATCAAGGAGAGACAAGTAGAAAGACATAAAAAATAGAAGAACAACCTTATTTGAGGAAGATTATGCCAGATCATCTAACAAATTGGAAGATGGAGAAGTGTTGGTGAATAGAAGAGTATTGTGTCAAAGTGAGTTGGAGCAAGAACTGTTGTAGATAAAGAATTTGTTTCAGACAAGATGCAAGGTAGCTGGAAAATGTTGCAAAGTGATTATTGACAGTGGAAGTTCCGAGAACTTGGTTTATGAAGAAATGGTGACGAAATTGAAGCTGGAAAGGTTGAAATACCCGAAACCCTATCAGATAGCTTGGATTTAAGATGAGCATAAGATACTGGTAAGTGAACAATGTTTGGTTTAATTGAAGATAGGAAATTATCACAATGAAGTTTTGTGTGATATCATTCTTGTGGATGTATGCCATGTTTTGTTGGGAAGACCTTGGCAGTATGATAGACAGGCTATTCATGATGGAAAGAAGAATACGTATACTATTGTTGCTAATGGGATGAAGCAGATTTTGTTTCCCTTGGAGGATGTTCCTAAAGTTAAGGTTTGTACGAGTGCTAGAATTTGTTTGGTTGATGGAAGGCGATTTCTAGATGGATTGAGACATGAGAACATGTGATATGCCTTGGTTCCTAAGAAGGTTGAAGACTTGAATCATGTAGAAGAACAACCAAAAGAGATAAAAGAGTTGTTGACAGAGTACGAGGAGACCATTTCAGATAATGTACCTAATGGATTACCACCTGTGAGGAGTATTAGTCATTGCATGGATTTGATTCCTAGAGCTAGTTTTCCTAATAAAGCAGCACACTGGATGACACCTACAGAGAATGAAGAGTTGAATAAACAAGTGCAAGATTTTTTGAGGAAGGGTTCAATTAGAGAAAGCTTAAGTCCTTGTGCAGTACCTGCCATGCTAGCACCTAATAAGGATGGAGAATGGAGGATGTGTACAGACTCTAGAGCCATAAACAAGATAACAATGAAGTATAGATTTCCTTTGCCCCAAATGGATGACATTATGGATTGTTTGAGTGGAGCTAGATACTTTACAAAGATAGATTTGAAGAGTGGATATCATCAGATCAAAATCAGAGAAGGGGATGAGTGGAAGACAACATTTAAGACAAATGAAGAGTTATATGAGTGATTTGGTGATGCCCTTTTGGACTAAAAATGCACCAAGTACTTTCATGAAGGCTGATGAATGGGAGGTATTGAAGAAGAAATTCTTGGGAATTTTGTGATGGATTTATTTGGATGACATCTTGATTTTATGTAAGACTAGAGAAGAACATTTGTTACATATAAAGGCCGAGAGTTTTATGAGGTTGAGAAAATGGCGGTTGTTGATAAACATTAAGAAGTGTAGTTTCATGAAGGAAGAACTAGTATATCTGAAGTTTGTGATATTTGTGGATGGATTGAAGATGGATCACGAGAAAGTAAAGATCAATTGTTGAATGGCCTACACCCGGATAGCATTGGAGAGTAAGATCATTTCATGGATTGGATAGTTTCTGAGAAAGTTCATTAGGAATTTCAGTTCTATTTGCATCCCTATGACAAAACAACGAGAGAGGGAGATAAGAAGAAGGATTTTTAGGTGGACATCACGAGGCCGGACCAAAGTTTTGAGTTGTTGAAATAGAGAGTGACTAAGTAACTTTGTGTTGGCTAGGGTAAAAAGCGAAGTTGGGTAAATGAAATTTTGGCCAAAACAAAAATTTTACCCGAGAAACAACGTCGCATTTCAAAAATGCATATGTGTTACGATCAGGTAATCGAGCCTAAATCTAAACACATATGCATTCAACTTTGGGTACGTGAACCGAAAATGCATATGTGTTATGAAACACGTACGTGTTTCGTAAAGGTATTTATTTTTTTAAATTAGTGACTATGTTTTCATTTTCACTCACAGTTTTAGCCACACCAGAGAAGAGGAGACGAGATCATGTACACATTTCAAAGGGCCCAATTGAAGAAAAAATTCACTGCCACTTCCTCTCGTTGACACAACCGACCTCAGTGACCTTTAGGTTGGTTGAATTCTACCTTTTTTTTGCTTTATATATCTTGCATTTTTGTTTTGTAATTGGTATTTAGTTCAAATGGTTTGTTTAGTTTGTTTTTTTTAATATTTTATAGTTTTTAAATTGCATTTAAAAAACCAAAAACATCAACAAAACAAAGAATGTTAAATTGTAAATCAAAAACCATAAAATCTAAACCTAAATTGGACACATTTAACTTAGAAATCAAAACCCTAGGTTCCAAAAAACATAGGTCCCCAAAAAATAATTTACCCAGGTTAATCCTTGGACCTAAACCCTAAAAACATAAACCTAAAACCCTATTTACCCTAAACGTAAACCTAAAACCCTAATAGTTCACATAATTTTAGAAGTATCCAGGGAATGTTACCTAGATTTGGGGCATTTTTCATTGAGATTGAGATTGAGATTGAGGCTACAAATAATTCACATTAGGATTTTTTAGTTATTGCTACACTTCAATGACCAATTTATAAAATATCCTTGTCACATTGTGTAGTGTCATAAATTAGGGCTCCTTGGAGTTTTCTTACATTTTTTATTTGACATAGATATGTTTTCATGTCATCAAATCTCTAAATCTAAACCTTAAACCCTAAAGAATTCATTTTGTCGTAGGACCTTAAAATGAAATTTGGTTGCCTTAGGAAACTCCACCAAATTTTATTCCCTTAAGCCATGGACCATTTTGTCCTAGGACCTTACTACACATAGATCCCCTTAAGCCATCCTATCACCCTAAATCGTAAATCGATGTCTTAAGGGGTCCTAATATGATATTTCTTAAGGGGATCAAATAAGTTCTCAAAATTTGGTGAATAGAGCTCAAGCTCATCTTTGTTTATTTTGTACATTGCAATTAGGTCACTAGCATATATCTATGTGTCCCTTTAAATGTATTCTATTAATTTTTCATTCTTATCTTTAGTATTCTTTGAAAACAATGAATGAGATTATAAATTAATGTTAGTGTTAAACTTATAATTTTTTCTTAACTACTTTTTCCCACTATAGAGAACTTGTGTCTCTTATCATGAAATTTGAAAATTTAGATAAATAAATTTATGTCCTCAGATTTAATTAAATTATGTCATACTTGATTAATACATGTATTCACAATCAATATACCTTAGCTCTATACATATACTCTTGTTGGGAAACACGAGCTATCTCAATCAATTGTTCCACAATAAAATTTTGCTCACTAACTTGCAAGTCCATTATTCCAAGGGCCACCCAAACTTCACCCTAAGTTCCCTAAACCCTAAACCC